>UFQX01000132.1:353931-541519 GCA_900497675.1 Arapaima gigas
TGTTTTTTTTGGGGGGGGGGGGGGTCTGTGTGTGTGTGGGGAAAGAGGGCTCTATCTGGGTTGACATCCAGGCTGCTTCAGTTTTGTCTGAGTTTCCCAGTAAACCCCTAATGAAAATGTGTAGTGGCATGTTGGAGCACATGGTTTCCTTAGGTCAGAGCCATGTGGTCAAGCTGGGGTACAGTAGAGCTCCTTGTCAATGGAGATCCACTCTGAGTAAACCAGTGTCTAGTCTGTCCTCACTGTCTATGTGTTGTGCTTCATTTTTAGACTGAAACCAGACCTGGTTCTTAAGTCCACAGGCAGCAGCTCTAGCCACTATGCTACTTGCTGGCTACTAGTACTATAGTCAAGTGTATTACAGCAGGAGAGGGGTTCAAACCCAGCTGTAGTGTGGAAAACACATCTGTGTGTTACATCACTTGCTAGCTTACTGTTTTGACATTAAAAGGCTCATGTGATTCACTTTTGCTTTTGTATGATGAGTATTTGTTTCTGTAAACTGGTACTGACACACTTTCAGTTTTACAATATGGCACATTGCTTTAGTTGTATCTTGAAGCAACTCATTTGGTGTACCTATGGTACAGAGCAGTGAATTAAGTATTTGAACCTGTGACTAACTGGATAGCAATGTAGGTTGTTGAATGTGCTCCATCATTGTTAGCCCTCTGGTCTTTTCTTACTCCTGAATATCGCCTCTTGTGAAGGTCTGGACCTGCCTCGTCTTTCGCTCTGAACCGCTCCGTCTCCACCTCTGGAAACGATGGCAACAGAAACTGCTTTTCTCTTAAGGCTCTGGCCTACAGGTTGAGTTTGGGCCCCCTTGGGAGTGTATGGTTCATCGGGTTTTGCTCAGCACGGCCTTCATGAAGGTTCTAAAACCTTTTCTAGTGTGGAACTTGGGCCCGCTCCCACAGGTCTGTTTTCCTTGGAATGTGGCAGGATAGCTTTGAAGACACCCCCAGGGTGTGATGTCTGCAGTGACGCACTTCTTTCCCCACTGACCCCAACATGTCACGGAACTGCACGTCTCCCAGGTGCTCACACCCCTTGAATGTGGAGTCTGTGCTCGGCACTTCAAAGCAGATCTGATCACAAAAGGCATGTTTGGGGTGGAATTCTTTCACCCCTCCGTGTGTGTCCAAGATCCCAGAAGAATGCACATGTCAAATCGGACTAAACGGGAGAATGAAGTAAGGAGAGGTGACAAGGAATAAGCTGTAGCTCTGGGGGGGCATAACTGAGATGCTGTGTGGCACTGCTGGCTGTCGGCTTCCTGCAGCAGGGTCTCAAATTCCAATTCATGCCACGCAGGCTCTCCTGCTACCTGAAGTTGATTATGGTTAAGGAAAAAGTCAAATCCTGGTCAGTGGGAAGGATCTGTGATTTTTGAGGCTTAGTGACATGCTGCCTTGCCCTCTTGTGTGCTAGGAGGATTCAGTCATGAGCATTGCCAGACTGTGTTGAAAAAGACCTTGAGCNTCAAGATCCTGGTCAGTGGGAAGGATCTGTGATTTTTGAGGCTTAGTGACATGCTGCCTTGCCCTCTTGTGTGCTAGGAGGATTCAGTCATGAGCATTGCCAGACTGTGTTGAAAAAGACCTTGAGCAAGGTGTCCCACTGTTGGGTGTGACCTCCTAGGGAGTGGATGATGCTCTATTGCTGACGTGTTTCGAAATTGAATTTCAAATTCAGTCTTCCTACAGTCTTGTCTGTACAAGCTGCCCCTTGGGTGCACATGACAAGCTCAGGTGTTTGCTGTGATCTCCCTACCCTGACAGTAATGTGGGTGGCTTTTGCGTGACCAGGCAGCCCCTGTTAGAGCCCAGTACAGCCAACTGGGACATGTTCGTGCACTTAACTGACCCTCGGGGTGGAGGCTTGGCTTTGAAGCCCAAGCGTTAAAGATGTGGTCTCATTTCATCAAACTGTTCAGTTATGTAAATCTAAGTATTATGAGCTGTGAAATCAGTGGCACTCGGGCTTCAAAGGATCGTTTGTTCAGTGTTCATTGTTTCTGAAAGCATCTTGTGTGGTCAAAGAATATTGTCATGTGGCGCAAGGTAGCGCGAAAGTTGGAAGTGAGCAAAAAATTCTCCATTGTATTGGCTTATGTGCTTTGCTGAAATGTACACAGTGTCCTTGTTTGCTTTACAAATTTAATTGGCATTTTTCCTCAATTTAATTCTGGTTTTAAGCTACATATTTTAACCCATTTCTACAGCTGAGCAATTTTTGTAAATACCCTGGTGCTAGTTTTTGGTACTGACATTGAAGTGAGAATGGGCCCTGAGTTGGTAACACCTTTCTTCTTTTTCAGTCCTGTGTGCAAAAAACCTGTCGAAGAAGGACTTTTTCCGTAAGTAACCTATTTTTAACATTCTATTTTTGTGCCACCGTGACTTGGATGTTGTAGGGTTTGTTGGGACTTGTCTTTAGATGAAGCAGGAGCCCTCAGGACATGTGCGAGAAATGTGGGTCAATTAACAGATAAAGCTGAGGCTTGCTGCAAGTTGCCAACAAGGATCAGGCGGTGGTTACCACACAGTAAGGATTTTCCTTTAAGACTTCATAAGATGTCCCTGTTCTTCTGAGCATCTGTGATGCAATCTGATTTGAGCCTAAGACACTATAAAAATATTACATTTTTCTCTTCCGAATGGAGAATATTGTTTCTCCACAGGAGAAACGTGACTCATAACTATGGCTTCTAATGCCTTATTCTGAGTCTCTTAGTGTACTCAGATATTTCTGTCCAGTGTCTCCCGAGTTCCCATAAGCACTTGATCATCTGGTCAGATCTGTTATAGCAAAGCGATGCTACAAGAAGAAACAGACTGACCCCTCTAAAGCATGTTTTAAGAAGTGTTTCTGACTGGGGTTGTAGAACTTGCATCTGAACAGCAAAACTGGTGAAAACCACCAGAACCCTACAGAACACTATTCTCTTACTGCCCCGTAAAGACGTGATTTAAAAATCATGGCAATAGGCAATATGATGTAAGTGTAGTATGAGTTTGAGAGATGCTGTTGCTCTCCCCCTCCTGCTGCAAGAGTTCCCGGAGGAGGAAGTACTGGTGCGGGAATGTCAGGAAACAGGTTTCACCTGTACTGCCGACTTTCCCTTAGTATCGTCGCCAGTTACGGTGTTGCTGTTTTGCGTCAGTCGGCAGTTTGACGTCAACGTGCCCGTAGTTCCCCTTACACCATCACTGTTGGTTGTCCTGCAGTAAATGGGGACCATTACAGATATTAAATTATGTGGGTTGGGGCATATATGAATGTTAGTATTGGTTAAAAAGTGTGCTGTTGTGTGTTGGCTGAAGCTGCTTTGTGTGCCCTGACCTAACCCCTCCCTCTCGCTACACAGGGCTGCCGGACCCCTTTGCCAAGGTAGTGGTGGATGGCTCGGGACAGTGCCACTCCACTGACACTGTCAGGAACACACTGGACCCCAAGTGGAACCAGCATTATGACCTGTAAGCCTCCCAATTGGTCCTCTGGCTTTCGTTGACAGGCTGCTCATCACTGGAGCTGTTTACTGCTGCTGCTTGTAAGAAAGTGATGCTTTGGTTCTTGGATTGATTTGACTATTCCTACTTCTTCACTGCTACACCACAGTACAGCTCAGATTCTAGATCAGTGGAAACTGGCCTTGACCTCAGATAGGCTGTGTTGCCTTCTCTAGAGACCACGCAACTTTTTGTCAAATATGGGAACTTTAAAAAAAAGCCTAACTTCCTGATCTGAATTTATCTCAGTTTCTGCTTTGTGAGCTTATAACGCTGAATACGTAGGAAGTCGGGGTTAATTTGCTGGTGTGTTGTGATGTTATTTGTGTTGGCCTTAAGGCATTTAATCGAAATCCACAGTCCATCGATTAGCAGCAGGAGTTTGGCGAATGGAGCGCTTTGCTGCATTGCAAAATGTCATTAACAATTCCACACTAAGGGGTTTTACCCCATTAAAACAGGATGACTGCTGTCTGCATTTCACTTTAATGCTGTGCTGACTACTTTTTTGTTGGTCTTTTACATCTGCACTGTCTACTGTGCAGAATGAATTTGAGTTGGTGTTAAGTCTTTGTACAAGTCAGTATGACTTTGTACATCATTGCATGGCGCCCTTACAAGCAACTTGCCTTCAGACGTAGCCGCCGTTAAGACTACTAATGCTCAAGGTGATTGTTTTAAAGAGGTGGTGCAATACCTAACCCTGGTGCCTGACAGCTTCTGGGCTCTGGGCATGAAAATGGGCTCCAGTCTGGCTCATTCTGTGTGCAGTTTGCATGTTCTCCTAGAGTTCATGTGTGTCTTCTCTCGACGTGTTTCGGGTGACTGGTGGCCAGGACTGCATTGGACAACCAGTTACTGATGGATGATGTTTATATGGCAGAAATGACAGGTGTAACAGAGAGGGGGGAAGGAAAAACTAGAGATGGTTACCAAAGGAGAAATTCTGTAGCAGAGATCCAAGGCTAACTGGTCGTTCACCTGTCCTGTGAATGTGAACACAGTTTCTCAGCTGCATGTCACATTTGTGTGAATGTTGCTGTTGTAGGTGTTGATGCAGAATTGAAGTGCTCTGTCTCCTAGACTGGCCTATCAAAGGGTCAAATGGTTGCTGTTTCTATCAGTTCACTGTGCCGAACACGAGCCCGAAGCTGCTGGTGTAAGATGTGAAGCTTGGCCAGCATCGGTTCCCAAGGGACACCGATGGCGTCTGCGCCTGTTCCTTCCTCCCGGCTAGAGAGGCGCCACGCTATCAGAACCATTTTAAGCTAATGTGTGAATGAAGTCTGGCCCCCACCCCACCCAGGAGGCCTGGTGACGTGTGAGCGGCTGAGATGTGGATTTGTCACTGATGGTGTGCTGTGTTCTCCCGAGACCAGGGGACCAACCCGGCTATGCCCTCCCAGCCCCCTCAACTGTCTTAGGAAATGACTCGCATGCCAGGAATAACAGATGGACTTTTCTTGGCAGAGTGCCACCCTGAACTCTTCAGCCGCCCCCACACATTCACACTGGCATTTGAGAGCTGTCAGACGGATTGCGTTGTTTGTTGCACACGTGTGGCTCTTTGTGGGTGTGTGGATTTTCAGGCCCCATATGGACCCACCTTTTCAGGCAGCCCTAAAGTTCAGAGGATGCAGGGGAGCTGGCAGAAGCAGATGGCAGCCTGGCACAGTGGGGCCAAAGCTGGTCCTGCAGGCTTTGTCTGATCTGTATTGCAGATGGTATTCATAGTGGCAGACTGTGCCATTAGTTCATCTGCTGTACTGTACTGATAGGTTTGAAGTAAGATCTGCACATAATAGGGCTGTGGAGTACTTTCCTGTCTGGCTTGAGTGCTTATTCTTTATTTAGCTGACGCCTTTTGTCCAAGGTGACTTAGAATGCCTGCTACAGGCCAGTTAATACTGCATAAACGTGTGAAATGAAGATTGACAGTTTACAATAACTGGAATCGCAGCCTCATGTGATATACTCCAGGCATTGTTTAGCTCTTTTGGCAGGGGTATAGTTTGTCTATATGTGTGTAATAGAAAGAAGAGGACCAGAAGGAGGTTAAGGCAGGCTCGGTGTTGCATCACTCCTCCTGTTTTGGCAGAGAGGTTTAAGGAAACAGTACTCCGGCATGTTTCTGCTGTAAGGCACGGAGTCTGGGGAAAGGTTGGCTGACAACGGTTTCTCCCTCGCAGCTGTAATTGGAGCCGTTCAGTAAGTTTACAGTAAGTGCTGTCTGCTGAGGTATGGGGCCTCTTTGCCAGGACAGGGTGGACATCCTGTGATTCAGAGGAATTCACCTGATGGCTCCCACTTGCAGACACAGACTCCTGCTTTGCATTTAGACGGAGTTTACCACAGCTTTTGTCTGAGCTTCTGGAAAAATTCCAGAGAACACAGGAGCTCAGAGCCAGCAGAGCTGGGCAGTCTGAGTTTTTTTTTTTTTTTTTTTTTTTAATTTATTTTTTTTTAAGCTGGCATCACATCTGTACCTCACACTGCAGATGACTTGCTGTCTAAATAGTGACTTCTGTAGAAGAGTTACGCTCTAGTGATGAGGCAAAAGGTGCACAATAAGGCAGTAAATTTGTCCATATTTTTATTATAACTTCTTTTCTTTATCCATATGCTGCTTTCAGTTTCTGAGATTTTTGCTGATGGTCAAACCGGTATCTGTGATAGAACCAGAAAGGAACAAGGCACTGTCCTTCGACAGTTTGAAATGCTGTGATGGTTGGCTCTATAATGGACAATCTGTGGCGTTCCTGCTCCTATGGCACCCATGACATCTAGGTTTACTTGCTAATACATGATTTTCCTCCCCCAACAGGTACATTGGCAAGTCTGACTCCATCACCATCAGTGTGTGGAATCACAAGAAGATCCACAAGAAGCAGGGTGCTGGATTCTTAGGATGTGTAAGGCTGTTGTCAAATGCCATCAATCGCCTCAAAGACACCGGCTGTAAGTGTTTTTAATCCATCCATCCACCCCTCTGACGATCCATTTATCTATTTAAGTTTGTGTTTGTTTCAAACTTTCATGTAATCTTACCCTAGTGCAAAACATTCTCCTGAAAATGGCTTGCTGATGAGAACTGATTTATTCATAAACATGTTATTGGCATTTACCTAATTGCCTCAATAGTTTACATTAAAGACAAAAAGCCATTATGAAGGCTGCTGCTGTTAGGCCATATTGATCGGCTGCTATGTGGACGTCTGACCCTGCCATAAGTCTTTATTCTCGACTGCACTTGGGTGCCAGTCTGGCTGGCTGGGCACCTCCACCCCCTCCCCGTTGGTGTGGACATCTCAGAGCCTGATTCACTTATCTTGGGGCTTCCTGCCCATGGTCAAAGTCCTTTCCCAGTCTAGTCAGTAACACACAGGCCTCATTCTGCCTTTGTGTGTTGATTTACATGTTTGTCTGGAGGCCACTTGTTGCCATCTACTTCCTCAGAAGTCTTGGGCCACTTCCCCAGAAATCAGACAGTTTTTGCACAAATGGCAAGACTTGATTCCCTACATACTGTTCTTCATTCACATGTTCAGATGCAGGTTTGGTAGGGAAAACTGCGCTAAACCACCCATTGTGGCAGAGGTCCTCGGTGCCAGCCCAGACCTGGGCCCCAGTTGACACGTTGCTGTTAACCGGCTAGCTCATGCACCACTGAGCCTTCTCTGCTCCATTAGGGAACATGCAGGGGAAAGGCATCAAAGGTATTACATTAGTGCTGCAAGTTTTTTTGGATTCTTCCATTCCCAGCTGTTTCCCTGTAAACCTCAAATGTTTGCGAGTTTTAGGTTTCACATCTTTAACTGCTCACCACTGCAGCCTCCTAAGCATTTGACTGTCCTTGTTTAGTCTAGACGCACATCCTGAACAGATCGGCGTTACAGTGGAAGAGTGAGCCGACGGTCGTGTTCCTGGCGTCTTGAGGCAGGCCATTACCCCTGATGCTTTCACTCAGCCGCCAGTGCAGAGCAGAGTATTTGGTTTCAGACACACATTCTTGCACATGATTGCTCTTGAAAGAACAGGAGAATGCAGAGTTGTCAGTGGTTCGCCATAACATCTGTTCACTTTGCTGCCTTGTTTTTCTTTAGTCTGCGTTGTCTGACCTGTGATTGTTTTGCATTGTCATCTCTTCTGATTTGTATTTATGCAACAGATTTTTGTCACTTTTGCAGTGTTGACCTGATGTCAAGCATCCTCAATGTCTGTGTGGCCTTTGTTCATGTGGTTGCTGATTTTAATCCTTTGACAGACCAGAGACTAGACCTCAACAAGCTGGGGCCCAATGACAACGACACTGTGAGGGGCCAGATAGTAGGTGGGTATCAGCTTGGGATCAGGTCACAACTTATGCAGTTGCGGCCCCTCTGTCCCTGGTCTCCGGACCCTGAAATGAGCAGATTGTGTTGTAAAGAAAATCTCGTGTGTGTTAGGACCCCCTCCCACTGTGGGGTCACTGAGCATCACACTATCTTCCTAAATAAATCACTCGTGCTCTTTGTGAAACACGTTATCCTTGTCAAGGTATAAAAATGCCGCTCTTGGCAGATTGAGAGGCTAATGCTATACACTGTGTGGTTGTTGGGAGTTTTAAATCATGTTTAACATGAGCTTTTAACAGGAGACCCTCCTGTCTTAAAAGCAAGACGTTCTTCTTGATGCTGCTCATACTCTTTGGGTCTTCACACTGTAATTTTCCTCCCCCACAAGTCACGTGGCGTTCAAACACAACCCCTGTGCCCTCAGGCTTTGAGGGACAGAGTTCACTCTCCTCCCGTCTTTCTTTTCTCCCATTTATTAAACTCTCACCTCATATCCATAAATCTTGTAGACAACCAAGGTGTGAAGAGGCAGATGGAGCAGCTACATGAGAAATGACCTCCAAAGAACATTTTTAGACCGGTTTTTTTTAAATGGTTTCAAAGGCACTCTTATTTTGGTCTAATAAATATTTGCCTTGTGGATAGTGGGCTTAATGAAAAGCCCAAAACGGTGTGTTTAAAAACATGTATTTCCACATTAACACGTGGATTTTTCTCTACCTGTCCAGTGAGCCTGCAGTCGCGAGACCGTATTGGAACCGGTGGTCCCGTGGTGGACTGCAGTCGCCTGTTTGACAATGATTTGCCTGATGGGTGAGTCTCTGCTCTGCTCTTGTCCTTTCCGGGCCTCGTCTTTGCATTTATTTTAGCAGTTTCTATGGCAGCTGCAGAGTTGTAGCCCTTCTCGCACGTGTGGGGGCGCTGGGATGGTCTCAAGGAAGACAAATGGTTCTGCGGCTCAGGAATTCAGATGGAGGTTAGCTGGATCAGAAGTGCTCTCTTGATGCTAACCAGAAGCTGTCCTGCATTGGGAGTGTCCATAGATGTGGGGTGAGCGCATGAGAGAAGTTTCCTCCATAACTGGGGACAGCAGAGTGCAGGGATTAAAAAAAAAAAAAAAAAACTGCTAGGAATATGTGCAAGTAAAGCATGGTTGCCTCGGTTTGGAGTTTGAGGCTGGTGGGTGGTATTCTGTAGGGTCTGAGTACTTGTCCTCAAAGCTCCCTAGCCCTCCAAGTCTCTTGAGACCTTTCTCAGTGGCTTGTGTGCTGGGAATCTGGTGGCTGCACACCACTTCCTGGCTCGTCAACCACAAGGCCTCTGAGCCATATCCTGGAAATGATGCTCACCACTTTTCATCTTTGTCTGTGCGTGTCCAGCTGGGAGGAGCGAAGAACTGCTTCCGGCCGCATCCAGTACCTCAACCACATCACGCGCACCACCCAGTGGGAGCGGCCCACAAGGTAAGTCTTGCGCTCACTCATTGCCTGTGTATTATGGCAACATATGGAAGGACTGATGCTGAGCACAACTCCATCTCAGCCAGAGAAGGTGATCATGCAAGAATGTCCTCAACACTGCCCTCATCCTCCTGCTACACATTCTGTCCTTGCTGGAAACTCCATGTTTGTCTTCCCATGTCCTATTTTTAAACATGGGCTCACGTGTGACTTTGTAGAAACGAACACTGATGAAGACAGACAAGACTTGTAGCTTAACCCTGATCTCAGCCAGCCATATTTCCACATCTGCAATAGCAAGTCACCTTTTTCATTTTTTTGTGAATCCAGAAACCCTGGATCAGACAGGCTGGTTGGTGCTGGTGTGTGTGTGTGTGTGTGTGTGTGTGTGTGTGTGTGTGTGTGTTAAATTTTTAAAAATGTTTTGTGTGCGTTAGAGACAACACAAATGCCTTGTTTTCACAAAAAACCGCAGCAGAAAGTGATGGGAAAATGATTGGGTCATTTGACGTGGCTACAGGGAGGGGCACAGCCACAATTTGATTTAAAGCTTTCACTTCGGGGTCCTCCCTGCACTGTTCCCAGACTTGATACAGGAGGCGGAGAGGGGTGGAAGTGGGGCCCCGTTGGTCGGTGGCTGTTTGTCACTCTGCAAGAAATACAGTGCCAGGTGAGGGGAGTACAAGGTCTGAGCCGCAAGCGAAAATACAGATGGCTATAGCAGCATCTATCCCCTTGCCTACAACAGAAAGATGGAGCTGAAAGCAAAGTGTTTCCGCACCAGATCTGTTCTGGTGGTCAGACAACAATGTTGGTCTTTTAAAAGGCAGCATCAGTGGCTCTGATTAAAGAAAATAAGCAAACAAATAAATCACCCCCTGGATGTTGTTGTTGTTCATGTTTGGGGGGGGGTGATGGAAGGTTGAGAGCTCTGGGAGGATATTAGCGATAACAGAGGCGTCAGCAGCCACTGAGGCCGAGACACAGAGGTCTGTGGAACCAGACTGTACCCTCCCCCTCCCACCCGTCGTGCTGCTTCCTTATCAGCCACTTTCCTGTCGCTCGAGCCCAGGAGCTGGCTGTCTGCCCCTCGGACTGGAGACTGCGGCCTCTGACTTTCAAGCTGCAAACGAAGAACTGCACACGCTCGATCTGATACACTTGTACAAACTCTTCTTAATCCAAGTCTGTTCCACTCAAATCAGTCAGCAAACAAAGTGAGGGTTTTTGCTTCCTGTGGAAGGAGCACTTCTCTGCTATTAGGAGTGCGTGGAAGATACATGTGCAGGTTTGGGATAAAAGGCTTGTGAGGATATGGCATGAAACACAGGTGTCTTCTTACTCTTACAGGCCTGCATCAGAGTATTCCAGCCCCGGGAGGCCGCTCAGTTGCCTTGTGGACGAGAACACGCCTATCGCGAGCACCAACGGGGCCTCGTCTGGCCAGGCCAGTGAGCAGAGGGCTCAGGAGCGTCGCGTGCGCTCACAGAGGCACCGCAACTACATGAGCAGGACGCACCTACACACGCCACCAGACCTGCCCGAGGGCTATGGTGAGCGAGACTAAAGGCTTCCACCCCCCCACCCCCAGGAGACTCGAGTGTGAAACGGCAAAGTCTGAGTGTGTGATACTGTGACTTGGCACTGAAGAAGTCTGCCTGTCCTCCATCCTCTCACTGTGTCACGTGCTCCAGCAGCATGCAGAGGGGGTCTCTGGGGAGGTAGTTGAAATCTCCAGCTCCAGTGATTGTCTTGGCTGGGATGGAGCTGTGGTTAGAAGTACAATGAGATGGGGACAATTGAACCTTTTTTTTTTTTTCCCCCTCCCTCCTTTGAGGAAGGAAGCCTTTTCAGTGTCACATTTGGTCCTTTTCTCTGTGTAGCCGATTGCAGTTTGGAATCAGACTGGCACTTGTAGGTCAGTCTGTCCACCTGGCTGCACTGTCACTTAGTGCTGGCAGCTACAGCCTCTAGAAGACACTCCAGCCATTTATGATTTATAGCAGTTAAGTAGTGTCAGAGGTGGCCTGTGTGCTGTGCTCATCTATCTGTCTGCCTCCCATCCCCAGCATGCTGGGTAACATCCATCTCCTTCATGGTTTTCCTTAATTTTCCTTTCCTCTGGCTACCTGACAGTGTTACGTGATGCTTAGAGCCTAAGGTCTTGATGGGATATGAGAGTAAGGGATCCAGGGAGTAAACTTGAGGGTGTTGCTACTCACTCCTAAGTATGAATTTCACAACCTGTGTTTGGCTGTGTACTTGTGAAATTCATACTGCTCTTCAGTTTGCTGCCAGAGTTGGCTAAGATGAATAGATTTGCCAGTCCCTCCCTTTTGTTTTGGTGGAGGGCAACTATTATCCATCTTGCGCCAGAGGAAAAGGTTTTTGTGTGTGTGTGTGTGTGTGTGAGAGAGAGAATTGGGTACCCTGGGTGGTATGACCACAGTAGTGCCAGGAAGACCTCTGTGCCTTTAGATATTTCTGTCATTAGTGATGAATGAGCTCACAAATGCAGCCTTCCCTTTCTGCCAAGAGAATCTCCTGCACCTGTGTGTGTGTTTATGTGCACACATGGGCTTGTCTGTCTACCAGGTTTCTTTCAGCTCTGTGGTCTCCAACCTCTCCTGCTTCTTATCCTTTGTTCACAATGCAACTTGTCTTACCACTGTGCGTTTTCCCCATCAACAGAGCAGAGAACTACACAGCAAGGCCAGGTTTACTTCCTGCACACTCAGACGGGAGTGAGCACATGGCATGACCCCCGTGTACCCAGGTGAGACTTGGATGATGCCAGTTTTGTTTTGTGAACCCAGAACAGACTGGCTTTCACATCTTACTGCTGTTTGTGGTCTGGGGTGTTTAACCACTGTCTGTAACTGTTAAAACTGACCAGGGATCTGGTTTGGTCAGTTTCTATGGCTACTTGATAACACCAGCTAAATAAGTTCACTGAGGACCATGCCCTTACTGTTCTAAATTGTAGGAGCACACATGATTCCAACTGAAGAGGTTGAATTACACCTGGGGGGGACTCAAGGGGAAAAATATTCTCACTTGTCTTTGAATTATTTCCTTTGTTATAAAGTAGAAGTCTGGCATGTGACTCTGAGGTGTGTATGTATGTGTTTTGACTAGTCTCTGTTTCTCAGGGATCTTAGCAACGTGAACTGTGAGGAGCTGGGCCCTCTGCCACCCGGCTGGGAGATCCGCAACACTGCCACTGGCCGCGTCTACTTTGTGGACCACAACAACCGCACAACACAGTTCACTGACCCACGCCTCTCGGCCAACTTGCACCTGGTGCTCAAGTAAGCTACTTGCCAGCGCAGAGGCCTGTTCGGTGTGATTTCCAGCAAGGAAGCAGCTCTGAGTAGACGTTCCACTCGTGCTGGCCAGCATGATGGGTGACCCAGGAAACCACTTCCAGTCTTGGCCTGTTCCAACACTGGGGTCAGCAGCACCTCAACTGCTATCTTTCTCATACCATATTTTCTTTTGCCTTTATTTCCAGCAGCCCTAATGGCACCCGTGCCAGCATTGAGAGCCAGAACAGCAACGTCAGGTAAGAGCTTCCTTTCTTCCGCAAGCCCAACACACCTGCATCCTGCCTGTTTCTTTTCTTTCATCTGCGCCAGAGGTGTCGAGTAGCAGTTAAGTTGGAAAGTGAACCACCTGAAAACTTGCCACTAGGCAGTCAGAAAGTGAGTTATAGAGAGACGTACCTGGATCTGAATGATTCCAGAACAGAATAGCACACTTATTACCGCATCTATCCAACCAAAATAGTGTCCTGCCCACTTCTGTCTTTATCATAAACCAGCAATATTTCCCCACATCTCCCCCCCCCCTCCCAATTCTTTACCACTGGTGATGGTCCCCGCCATATCTGGCTGCACATACTTTTATATATGCAAACAGAATTGTCTTTTGGCTCTCCGTTGTTAGTGGGTCGTGTAGTGTTCAAAGAGCTGCTTCAGGTGGAAAGGGAAAATGGTGTCTTAACTAATGAAAGTTCCAGAGAGGAATGAAGGAAGTGAAATGCTGGGCCCTCTGGGTTGTATTGGGTGTTTTGGTGTTTCTCCCTCACACAGCTGTTTAAACATGGGGCAATAACACGAGGAGTGGAACCGTCTAATTACCATGTTATTACCCACAGTACTCGGTGCAGGCGCACGATGGTTGGAAGTGGGATCCTGCTTTTGGATCCGTTGGTCTCGTGCGGAGAAAATGAACCCGTGGAAGAGGCGATTGCCCCCCCCCCCCCCCCCCCCCCCCCNCCGTTGGTCTCGTGCGGAGAAAATGAACCCGTGGAAGAGGCGATTGCCCCCCCCCCCCCCCGCTTCTCCGAAAACTGAAAGAATGTGTTCTTTTTCATAAATTCTGAGCAAAATCCTGCAATAACATGGCTTGCTGCGGCATGCGTGTTTGTGGGGGCAGCCATCCGTCCGTGTTCACAAATGTTATCCGTATGTCTGCAGGAATTTCAGATTAGCTTGGCAGCTTTTGACATCACCAAGGAGTCTGAGTGAATCCATATTGTCAGGTTGTGTGTGTTTGAAAATTGACCATAGTGAAAGGCACATTAAGGACCAGCAATGGAGTACCAGTGGATGTGCTTCAATGAAAATGAGTGAAATGGGCTTTGGGGGCTGTGGCTCCTATTAGTCCAGCTGTCCCCAGTGATGCACGTGAGCCACTTTATCAGGCAGGAGAGGGACTCTGTGCTAAGCTGGGGAGTAGCTGCTGTTAGCAGGGGTCGCCTTGCCAAGTCCACTGGTGGGGTGGGGGGGCTGCTCATGTGGGTTTTCCTGCTGCAGATGCGGAGAGAGGTGATTCCTCCCCAAGTTGGCCTGCTGTGAAGGGATGAGAGGAAGGGGCACCAACTGTGGGAAGAGCCTCATGGGATAGGTGTTTCAGCCAGTATTTTGCATGCATCTGGAGCACACAGAAGAGCTTTCAGAGGGGGCCTGATCAGGCAGAGTGAATGATGGGTAACACATTATTGCAGAAAAAGCATCAGACGGATTTTGTTGAAATGGATCCCAGTTGTGGAGTTCCAGGTTAGCTCATGGATCACACAGTCATGCTTTGACTTTTAGGAAGACTTTTTGAGTGCATTCCCTAGGGGTGTATAACATTTTTGTGTGAAGTAATCTGGTGTCAGTGGAAGATCTGTGTGACCAAATAATGTTTGTGGAACTCTCTTATCTTGAGTGTGAAGGGGACCAAATCACATGTACACTATCCAGCCTTTAGCTGCTTCGCACTTTTTCTTGCTATTGTGTTTGAATGTTTAGGGAAGTGTGTGTATTGTTTAGTTCCAGTGTGACAGCAAATAAGCAGCGATATTTGAGACTGACAACCATTTAAACATTCAAAGTGAATCCAGATGCCTCAGAGGGGGGTGATGTGAAAGCATCTGTATTTTGGAGTTCTGCACCAAGAAACTGGTGAGTGAGCACACCGGGTGTCAAGGGTGGCTCCACAATGCCCCCTCCTATGGTGACGCCCAGCCTGCTGCTTCCCATACACCCTGGAGCTGGAAAACATATTAGAATCCATACTGGCGTGGTGTCAGGACATCTGTGTTGTATCAGAGCTGGGCTTTCAGAAATGCTGTCTAACACCCTTACCCCACAAAGTTTGTTTTTCTGTGTATGTTTTTGCTACTTGGGTAGAATAATAATTCAATATTGACTTCGCTTAGAATCTATTACCATCCTTCCTTGCAGCATTAGCAACTAAGGCTTTTTTTTCCCCCCCCCCGATTACATGACAAACCACTCAGATAGTTATTTTTTGGCTTTCATTATGGCCCAGTATTTGATGCGAATGTCTTGAGGTTCAGAACTGCAGGGTGTTGATGTCAGAAGTGTGTTCCAGTCTGAAGACATCAAGGCTGAGCAGCTTTCAGGAAGAGCGAGGGGGTGCTGTGCTCTGTTTGGATACAGGACACTCCACAGAGCTGCTCCTCTCTCCGGGAGTCTGGTGTGCAGGAAATGAAGGGATTGGAAGATGGCGCAGGGTTGCTGCGGCGGCTGGGCAGGGCCGAGCCTCCTCTGGGGGACGGCAGGATGTGGTCGTTTAACACACGCAGACGGGGGCCTCCTGTCTCTCCCTCCCTTTCCTGACACCGTACCACCCGCTCTCTGATCCTTGGGCTGACGCACCAGTTTCCTTTTCTCTCCTGGTTCATTCCTTTCTCCCCCCCTGTGGTCTATGCGCCCCTGGATTACAGCGAACGTCCATCCGGCCCGAGAGGGTCGTCTTCATCCAAGAACCCTGGACCGGGATTCTTTAATCTTACAGTTTTGCTTTGTGGTTCACAATTTGAATTCTGCAGAACTATTCAGGGTTTTTAAAAAGGGTCTCCATTTTGAAAAGCAAAAAATGTTCTGTCCCATCTGTTTGAAAGAACCAATTTGCAAATCCCCCCCCCCCCCCCAAAAAAAAAAGGATTCCCCCCATTTAAAGAAATGCATGTGCTGCAGTAGCCAGTGGCTTGGTGGTGAGTAGCACTGTCCTGTCTTCTCTGTGAATGGGTTCCAAGCTAAGCCATCTGATTTCTACAGCAAACCCAACTCAAGCGACTCAGTAAGCGAGCGGCCTGGTGGGGGGGGGGGGTGAACCAGAGGAGTTGAAGGTGGATGGAAAAACCTATCTGACAGGTGGAGTGTCCTCCTTCCTGTTCAGAAACCTCTTTGTGGCCGAGGTCCTCGGGACAAAGAGAATGGCGGCTCTTTATTTTTCCTGCCCCGGTTGGTGTCGCTATGTGGGGGTTTTTTCTTCTTTTTCACCCCACAGCTTCTATTTATTTTAGTCGGGGGATTCAAACAGATTCGAGACCATTCAGCCACGAAGGCCTTTACCTGCCTTGTCGCCACGCTCGAGTTTGTTTATTCAAAAAAGTTTAGCTAAGTCTGGAAAATGTAGTTAAATGAAGGCTTGTTAAAACAGTTGGAGGATCCAGGAAGGTCAAGATTGTCTTGCAAAGTAATTTGCATCTTATTTCACGTTTTTAATGTGTTCAGTACCTGTAGTTACAGACAAAACTATCCTGTGTGTGTGTGTGTGTGTGGGGGGGGGGGGGACGGACGGACTGAAGCCCTTCAGTCAGCTGTTAGTGTCCATCTGGTGACTAAAGGATTAGTGTGGCAAAGTACTAAGCCTCTTGGTTTTTTAGAATGAAACTCATGTCGACTTGTACAATTTCAGATTCTGTTTCAAAGAATGACTCTTTAACATGTATGTTGCAATGAAGTTTGCATCCTTTCCTGATGCATTTGGACCTTTTTTCAACTGAAATCTTGTCTATACAAGACTTGGACCGTACTGTGCTGCCTTGGACTGAAGTGATTCTGTAAATATCCAGCTGTGTAATATTAGCCACTTGATTGAAACAACTGAGCAGTTGTGGTTTGCAGTGCTGTACGATCCAACCTCAGCAGTTGGCATCAGTGGGTGTATATGATCATGTGCCCAAATAACACATAGCGAGGAGGCCTGCAAAAGGCAGCTTCGGGTCAGCCTGCATACCTGCTATTCTCCCCAAGCACCTAAGACCAGCATGCAAACACGAACGTTGCGGCCACGTTCCATAAAAGACCTTTTCATTCTGGAGGGCTGAGCACACCCGTCTTGTGGCTGCCCCTTCCTCGAACTCTGCCAGGTCCTCAGGAAGTTCTGCCCTTGGCCCAGGGCTCTCAGTTCATGAGTTCACGCCCCCACTGCGGACTTCTGCCTGCTATTTTCATACTGTAAAAATAATTTATAATAACTTACTGGAGGTGAAATGTCTGGGACTTACTGTGTTTTTTTTTTTTTTTTTTTTTTCACCACTGCAGTGATATTTTGAGTTTTTTTGGTTCCCTTGGATCAGACATTTCTAAATTTAAGTTTAAATATGTAGAAGTTGTCTTGATTCAGAAGCTTTGACTTTAAACTGCAATGTTTTAAAATGCATTTTTAATAACACCGTGCCATTTCAAACTTTAAAATTATGCTTCATTATATGGTTCGAGGTTTTCAGCCAAGAGAAACTCCATTCCGTTTTGTTAAAGGGAACTGTTCATTTTTCCTAACGCGGTTTGAAACGCGGGACACTAGTCTCACTTCAACATGGTGGGGCCCCAACAACTGCTGATAAAATAAATACCGTCCGACTTAATTACACAGGGATGCCCTTAACACTGAGACCGTTTTGTTTGGGAATCCAAATATAACGTTTGCCTTTTCACAGCAAAAAAAAAAAGTGAGTGGGTAGAAGTGTTGGCCGGCGCTGCTCGATGTTCTGCTGGGCAGCCCCTTTGTCTGGCCCCAGGGACAGCAGCCCCGTTTGTGAGTCCTGCGGTTTCGGGGGCGTTCGGCTTCTCCGCTGCGGAAACCCGTTCTCCGAGAGCGGTGTGTTTTTACGAGCCCACCCAGATGCCAGCTGAGCCCCACTGGTATTACTTGGGGGCCCTGGGGGTCTATGGGAAGGGAAAGGTGCTGGTTTGTTTGAAGGGGTGGCATGCTGACCGACTGGCTGTTTCCTCTGTCTGGCTCGCGTGCAGACTGACGTTAGCGGTGCCATCACCCTGTCGCCGCTCTCCCATCTAATCTCCCCTGCCACAGTCTTGTGTTTGGCAGCTTGCCCCCCCCCCCCCCCCCCCCCCCNCCATCTAATCTCCCCTGCCACAGTCTTGTTTTTGGCAGCTTTCCCCCCCCCCCCCCGTCAATGCCAGGGAACAGTGGCAGCTCCAACATGTTTGAGGCTCTAGATGTGTGCCTGCTTTCACAGTGCCCCCCCCCCACCCTCTTCTCCCCATGGTTCCCTGTGGCATCCAGCCGTCAGAATCAGCTGAAAGAGCAGCAGCCACCCCAGCAGGCCCTGGTGTCGCCCAGCCAGCTGCTCGAGGAAGCAGAGTGCCTGACTGTGCCCAAGTACAAGAGGGACCTGGTGCAGAAGCTGAAGATCCTGCGGCAAGAACTGTCCCAGCAGCAGCCGCAGGCAGGACACTGTCGCATCGAGGTGTGTCGGGAGGAGATCTTTGAGGTGAGTGCGCGTGCACACACGCTCACACACCCACACAGAAGCTGCCTATGTGCACACAAGTCTCTCGACACACTGCTTGTTTGGCCCCCTCTTGGCATGTGAGGCTGCTTCAGAGCTGTAGACGTGCAGGCCCTCGACCGCCTGCACTGGAGCACGTGGCGTGGTTCATTAGAAGGGAAGAATGTGGGGAAGGGGATCATTAGATGGGGTTCGCAGGGCAGCGTCACAGTAAACAATACCTGGAATGTTGTGTAAAAGCAGCGAGCGAAGGGCCCGCAGCAGCTCTCGCAGTCATCCGCTGGTCCGAAGGGAAGACATTCCTGTGGAGTGATTTCAGCAGGGAAGGGGAGGCGCTCGGCTCTGGCCAGACATAACTTCATAACTTAGCAGGACAAGCTGCGCTATAAAAAATATTACTTCATCGCCAGCCTATGGCTGCTTGAGGAGTGGCAAATGTTAGTCCTTTTGTGTGCCTGCATGTGTGTGCGCACATGCAAGAGGACTTTTTTTATTATCTTTTTTTTTTGAACCCCAAAAACTCCTGTGGGCTGTAAGCCAGCGAAACCTTTTTTTTTTTTTTTTAAACTAAACCAAACCCACCCCTCAAAACCCTGTTGCGTTTTGCAGAAGGATAACGCATCTTCTTAAACGTCAGTTTCAGCTTTTAACATTACAGTATGTGAAAGTGCTTCCAAGCCCTTTCAAATGGTAACATTAAGTTTGTTGTAGCGTCTGCCCTGGACGTTTGTTCCTTTTTGGAAGTGAGCAGAATATGAATTAAATTGTACAGTGATCCTCCTTCATTTGCTAAGAAAAGTCCTCGCATGCAACGAGATCCTGCTGTTTTTATCGCCACCGCCACCCCCCGGCACAGAGTGGGAAATCGGTGGTAATGGTGTCTGCGAACGACTTTAATGTATTGTTTGTTGCGCATTCAGATCTGCCTTTGTACTAAAGAGCTCTCCGTAATGCAAACCGAGACAGTGGAAGCAGAAGGAAACCGAGTCGGCAATTAAGACAGATGATCGCGAAGGCAAACTTTTGAGTTGCACAGGAGAACTGGTTGAATTTTCTGGCCCGTTTTCTTCCAGGAATCCTACCGACAAGTGATGAAGATGCGGCCCAAAGACTTGTGGAAGAGACTGATGGTGAAGTTCAGAGGAGAAGAAGGTCTCGATTATGGAGGGGTGGCCAGGTATTGCACAGGGAGTGACTGAATGGGTCACGTTAGACCCAATAGTTAAGGAACATTCGAAGTTTGTCAAGAAATGGGAAAAACATGTAAGGCATCTCAGGAAACTGGAAAAAAAAGTTTTTAGGTTACAAGAACTTCAAACCATTTGTAGAAACATTAAGCAAAATGTTGTGAAACTTTTACCCTGGTTTCTTGGTGTAAACAGTGGTGAAAAACAGCCCATTGAGGCCAGACTGCTGTAGAGGTGTTCAGCTGCTTGTTCTTGCACAGGGAGTGGCTTTACCTGCTGTCTCACGAGATGCTGAATCCTTACTACGGGCTCTTCCAGTACTCGCGCGATGACATCTACACGCTGCAGATCAACCCAGACTCAGCGGTGAACCCGGTGAGCCAGAGTGGCCAGACAGATGGGAACAGGCAATGACTCAGTAGGCTGGAGGCCACAAGTGGCACTTGCTGTTGTGGCCAACTGAGAAGAGCTTGGCTTCAAGTTGTTTGGCTGAATCAGTACAGATACAGTGATGCATTTTCTTTTTGGCTTGCTTCAAAGTTGGCATCATAAGTTTGTTCTTAATGGAGCAGACTCTTAGTGTGTTCAGGGTCCTTTCCAGTAAATAAACACACGTGCTGAGCAGATGCTGACAATCCTCTGTGCTCTGCTGCAGGAACACTTGTCTTATTTCCACTTTGTGGGGCGGATCATGGGCATGGCCGTCTTCCACGGCCATTACATTGATGGCGGCTTCACGCTACCCTTCTACAAGCAGCTGTTGGGCAAGCCCATCACCCTAGACGACATGGAGTCTGTGGACCCGGATCTCCACAAGAGCCTTGTATGGATCCTGTGAGTGAAAGAACCTCAGCCATAGGAACCGGTCTGCTGTGCTTCCCGTTCAAAAACCTGCTACATGTTTGCACTGCTTACTGCTTTCATATTTGCTGTCAACAGGGACAATGACATCACGGGTGTGCTGGATCACACCTTCTGTGTGGAGCACAGTGCCTACGGGGAGATCATCCAACACGAGCTGAAGCCCAACGGCAAGAGCGTCCCCGTCACCGAGGACACCAAGAAGGAGTATGTTAGGTGAGAGAGAACTGGTCTGAACACGTGGAAAGGACCTCAACAGGGATTTACGTTTGTCTGCAGGGATTGTCTTTGACCTTTAACAGGGTGCTTTATGGGAGGAACAAATGTTTCAGTGAAAGGCTTCAGATTTAAAACCCAGACAGTCTCTGTCTTGAACTTTTTGTACAAGCTCTTTGTCACTGTGCAGTGGTACCTTGCAGCAGCAGCAGATAATGTGATTAACCAGCGTGTCTCTGTACAGGCTGTATGTGAATTGGAGGTTTCTCCACGGCATCGAGGCACAGTTCCTGGCCCTACAGAAGGGTTTCAATGAGGTCATCCCACAGCATCTGCTGAAATCCTTTGACGAGAAGGAGCTGGAGGTACAGGCAATGAGTTCATGTTTGCTCTTTCTCCTCTCAAACAGCCTAGGCTTTGACTCAGAGCTCACCTCTGCTCCCCCCACCCACATCTGTGTTCCCACCAGCTCATCGTCTGCGGGCTGGGCAAGATTGACATCAACGACTGGAAGTCCAACACACGGCTGAAGCACTGCACGCCAGACAGCAACATCGTCAAGTGGTTCTGGAAAGCGGTGGAGTCGTTCGACGAGGAGCGCAGGGCGCGGCTGCTGCAGTTCGTCACAGGCTCCTCCAGGGTGCCGCTGCAGGGCTTCAAGGCTCTGCAAGGTAGCTCTCCAGCTCCACCTCCGTGGGTTCATGCCTAAGTCGGTTATTTGAGAAGATTTCTATGCTGGATTCGCCGTGGATTTCGGCAGCCATCTCTAACCCGAACCTCTGGATGCTTTCAGTTACTAGAATTTGATTCAGGGGCTTATTGGTAAATCCATATAAACGGGGGGCAGTGGTGTCTAGTGTGTTGTGTTATTGTGAGGATTGGTTAACATGGCAGAACATGGGGGGGGGGGGGGCAGGTACTATTTCTAGCCGTTTCCTCGCAATCAGAACTAAATTTGAATCTCCCTCCCACTGTAGCAGTCTTCCTTGAGGGACTTGCCCAGAATTAATACAGTAAAAATTACCCAGCTGTATAAATGGATCAGTTATTAGTAATTTTGTATATAAAACTGTAAGCAATTTTGGAGAAAAGCATCAGCTGAACGAGTAATAACGTGACTCCTGGTGGACTTGCAGGTGCAGCAGGGCCCCGGCTCTTCACCATTCATCAGATCGACGCCAGCACCAACAACCTGCCCAAGGCCCACACCTGGTCAGTCACACAAGCATCTGACATGTACTTCCAACTTCATTGTTTTATTAAAAATGGAATTTCCTGATAGGTTCTTACTGGTACAATAACTGACCTGAACACAGACTTCCTTGAAAGAGAGGTGTGTGTGTGAGGCTCACATTCCCATCTTTTCTTTAGCTTCAACCGGATCGACATCCCACCGTATGAGAACTATGACCGGCTGTATGATAAGCTGCTGACAGCCATCGAGGAGACGTGTGGCTTTGCGGTGGAGTGAGCGATGGGCAAACGCGGGGGGGACGACAACTGGCCAAATGCCACCTAGAGGGACCGTCCCGCCGATGGCCAAAGGGCTGTGGAGTCCCGAGCAGCAGATCAAACAAATGCATGGGAATCCCCCCCAAGTCCACCTCCCTCTTCTCCTCTCACCTCTGTTCTCAGCTGCTAAAGACTTGACTATTACTTGTATTGGAAGCTGCAAGAGTGCTTTTTAATTGCATTAAGAAATTTGTATTTTTCTCTTTTACGAAGTGAAGCGTCAAGCTTGATCCTGGGGAGAAAGACAGAAGTTTAGACTACTGCTAGTACAGCTTGAGGTAAAAACCCTTTACCAGCAAGAGAAGATGCCTGTCTGCCCCCAGTAAGTCTTTGTTTCTGAAGGTAGCAGTCTTACCCTACCCTCACGCTTCCCTCAGCTACGCTCTCAGAAGCTCGGCTACCCGTGCTTACCTTTTTATTTTAGCGAGATTTAAATTAAAACGCAGGAATTTTGTACCAGTTCCATTTTAATTTTTTTCCTTGAATTTTTTTTGTTGTTACTCAAAGTATTAATTAGTATTAACTTAAAGACTTGTGAAACAGTTAAGCTTGAATGAAGTCGATGGAGGGCTGTTAGCGCTGCGGCTCAGAGGCGGGTCTCAAAGGGACGGAGTACAGTCGTCTTCCCGAGAGTTCTGGTGCAATAGTTCTTAACGCTGGTCAGGTCAGTCTTACACTTGTAGGAAAGTCTTTGACCCCTTTGTTCACGTTAGTTGGAGATGATTCTTCTGCAGCTTGACCAGCAGAGCACTGCCAACCTGGGCGTCTGAGGAGGAAGTCGAGTGTTCAGAACTTGCAAGAAAAAGTTCAGGGAAGATTTGTGCGTTTTGACTTAAGACAAGAACTGTCCTTAATACGCTTGAGCACTTTACAAACTTGTGGGGGGGCAGGAGGTGCATTTTCCCCCCTTAGTTTAAAATTACCTGCCACATTCTCCATCTCTAGTGCATTGAAAATACAAATATATACAGTGTAATTTTGAGTATATATGTATAAATATATTTTGTATATGGCTTTTTTCCCTCTCCTACATTACAGACCTCACGCCACGTACATTCTCAGGTGATGTCTTTTCTTTTTGTGCAAACATGTAAATACAGAGGTTATTTCCACAGATGCACGTCTTATACACTCTGCTGAGGAGTTGCTGTTCTTGAGGCCGACCTGCGATGCTCCTTTTGAGGGGAGAGTAAGAAAGACGCGTAGGGAAGAACTGGTCTCGCGAGTTGAGCACCTACTGGCAGTGACTTTAAACCTCATCTGCAGAGCTGTGTAAATATTTATTAACATTTCTTCTGTATGCTTTTGTTCCAAGTTAATCTGAATTTTTGTTTTATGCTTGCTGTCTAACAATGTTATGACCACGGACTGTTTAAAGTTTGCATACACTTATGCTTCAGGGTGTAAGCGAGTTTTAAAGTCTCTGGATAAAGCAAATGAGTATCCTCAGATGGTGCTTTGTACAGTATAGGATTATTGTTCATAAGCCAATCACATGACATTTTTAATTTATCTAACTTAAATAAAAGGAGGAAAGTTTCACACGTGCTTAAGTGACTGGGCAGCTTCTATTTACCAAATATTGACTCTCAGCCCAGCTTTGCCCTCGTGTTCCAGCGTCCCATTGCTTCCACGTGGTCTCATGACACTAGTCTTACGCCGTTTGCTCCTGAAGGTGACAGTTGCTCTGGAAACCGCTGTGCTCACCTGTGTATCTCCAGCTGACCAGTGCAATTTGTTGTACTTAACACACTATTTTATTTAAGAATAGTTTGTGTAATTCTGCTTAAACTTACCGCAGTCTTGCATTTAAGCTCCCATTGTTTTAGTTTCTCATTTCCATTTTTTGCATTTATTACAGTATTTAGTATTACAGCAGCTGTTCTGAGTCAACTTACACCTGTATAGAAACATATTACAAAACTACTTGTATTCATGCAGAACACAAGCAATAAACTATGCTGTTTGTACCGTGCAGCATAATGTTTGTAACAATGTGTTGTCTTTTTCTAAAGCATGAGAAATTTGGCAAATTCATCAGGACCCTGTAACTGTGTAATGCTTTGAAAGGAGATGTACACAACAGTGAAAACACCTGTGAAAACGGTCAAATTTACAGACTTTCAGATCATTTAAATCAGCACGTTGGCGAACCTGTGTGGAAAGAACTCTTCTGCCTCCTTGTGGTGAGTGGAGGCCACAGCAACATGAACTGGCTCCACGGTTAACTGGGTTCTTAACTGATCATAATACATCCTTGGAATTGAATTCCTTTTTTTCCTAAACCTATTAGTGTCACCTGTTGTAGTTCATTTAAACCTTGTTACAAAACTGCATAAGAGTTGAAAAATAGTTTAAAAAGGAATGAATAAATAAGGGAATGTCCCCAAAGCACCATTGTGATTTGGTGGCACCTAGCAGCACGTGGAGGCCTCTGGCCTGAGGGGAAGGTCCAGGTGATTCAGGAGAGGTGACCAGCAGCGTACTGGAAAGACGCCATCCGCACCCGTCCCCGTAGCCTCTCCACCTCCAGGTCACGGAAGTAATCGTCTTCGTCGTTCTGGACGATGATCTTCTGCAGCTCTCTGATCTCTCGCTCCATCTTGGCTCGCAGCTCCCGCTTCAGCTTCTGCAGAGCCTGCAGGCAAACGCATGACATCATCTGGGAGCTGCAGGGAAACCAAAGCCGCCGTAGCAGGAGCTCAAGCCTTCCAGCGGAAAGGTGGTGTACTTGCCTTTTCCTGGGCCGCCTTCCGCACTTGGAGTTCGTTTCGTTCTTGTGCGAGACACTCGGCCATCATCGAAAACTGCAGGTGCAAGAGTTTTGGGACACGTGCGTTTACCCAGCATTCCATTAGTCAGAGGGAGACATACAGGACTGGCCCAGGCATTCTGGAGAGATCAACTAATTCTGATAGCGTAGCCTTGACCAGCCACTGCTGTCATGTACCAGGACAAAAGCTGTAATCCAGATGTCACTTTTAAATGTTCCATCCATAAGGCTTTGTGGTCCAAGACAACATCTGGATTTCCTGTCACCCTAAAACAGTGTAGCGCTACAGTTAACAGTGCAGTTAGTTACCTGGTCTTTATAGTAGTTCTCCATGGACTCGAGCTCCTCCTGGTGCCGGCGCTGGTGCTTCAAGCGTTGCTCTTGGGCGTAGGCACGTTGCTCCCTCAGCTGAGCCTTCTGTAACTCCAGGCCCTCCTCAAAGATCTGCTTCAGCATCTGTGTAAACACAGCAACGTGCCTCCAGTCCCATTCAGGAGCTACAACGGTATGAAGAAGCACTTTCGGAAAGGAAGCGAGAGCTGTACGGCCATCTACATATGGGTACTTCGGCCGCCCTGAAGGTTACCTGATAGATACAACATGCCTACTTGAAATACAAGTCTGTGCAGTACAAGCAGGATGTGGACAACGATGTGCCAGTAAGCGTGGGCAGCTCACCCGCTCCTCGCGCGTTCGGGCCCTCATCAAGCGTGCGCGATGCTGTACGTGGTAGTCGTCGTAGTACTTCTTGGCCCGCGCGACCTGCTGCCTCTGCTCCCGCAGCTTGTTCTGGGTGAACTTCTGTTGCTGAATCCGCTCCCGGAAGTCCCTCTGAGGGGCAAAGGAGGGAACGGTATGGTCAGCGTAACCCAAGCACCACCACCACCTTCGGGAGTGGAGAAGGACACACAATCCACGGGCTGCAGGCTGGAACGCTCACCAGACGGCGATTGTGCTCCTGCTCCTTTCGGATGATCTCAGTCAGCAGATCGTGCCTCTTCTGGGCCTCCTGCACCTGCAACGACACGCAGTCGCCAACCTTGTTGAACCGCAACCAAAAAAAAGCACAAAAAAGGGGCTTCACTTCAAATTCATACAAGGGTTCAATTACAACTGATAGCTCCAAATCCCAGCTCTACATTTCCTGAGGAACTACTGCCTAAGACGTACCAAACTGCTTACGTATATTTTATTTGGCAAACACCCCTACGCCTGGCTGAGGGAGACGAGAACAGCGAGGAAACGAGCCCCACCTGATTGGCCAGCTTGATGCGGCTGTGCTGGTCCGGTAGCGGGGCCAATCGGTCCACCTGCTTCAGCTGCCGCTTCCACATGTGACTGACTGTGTGTGCAGAGAGCTGCAGGTGGGGGAACTCCTCCAGGAGTGTGGGCAACAGATCGTTCTCACGGATCTTCACTAAAGCCCCAACAGACACACAAAAGCACTGTTCAGGACAGATTATGGCACTTGTGCTGTACGACAGGGAAGAACAAGGACTGCAGTCTCAGTAATCTGATAAGTTTCACCCGATTACTACTGACCCAACAGGGAGGTGCACTTGGTTATATGTAGATGTACAGCAGTAATAGGAAAATTCCTTTAGCGGGTACAAGTTTTTTTTTTTTTTTTTTTGTTAACGCTGTTGGGAATTTCCGCTTTGATTTGTAACCAAACTGAGTCCTGAGATGTTAGAGAATAATTACACGTGGTCAGTTAGGAGGCTACGTGACACCTGTGAACTGGTTTTCCAACTAGTCCTTAACTGCCTTACTAGTGGTCAGTGAAATACGCGGTGCCCGTGATGCTTTACTTGGGGTGTTTTTCCGTGGGTGTGCTCTCCCACGGCCAGGGGCAGAGGGTCGGGCCCTAGGGGGCCGGTGTTGGGGGACAGCTTTAGGGTTGTACACGCGGGACAGTTTTGAGAGATGGGGGATGTCCTTCCGGATGGCCTCTCTGTACTCTCTCTCCTGAAGGAGAATCAAAAGTGAAAACAGGCTAAGCTGGAGAAGAACCGAGGTCTTAATCCAAATGAAGAATTCAATAAATAGCCAGATGTGAAAGTAATCCAAGTTATTTTCTTTCAGATATACAACCGATCGTAACCAGTTTTGGAACTGTTTTATACCAGTGTGCAGATATCTGACATTGGTCAAATATCCAGGAGAAGTAGTGAGTTATGCAACAGACAGGCCCCATCTCCTCACCGCTTCCCGGGCTCGCTCCCGCGCCTCCTCGATGTCTTCTCTCTCCCTCTCCTCGAACCGCTTTAGCTCCTTTTCATATGCTTTGCTCAGCATCTATCAGGAAGGGAACTAACTGTCTGAAAATCCTTCTCAAGTTCAGTTTTAAATGCAAGTCTTGCTAGTTTTAAATTTCACATTCAACAGCATCTCAAGATTAACAAAAGTAGCAAAAATACTTGTGGGAACTTTATTGTACATATGGATGTGAAGGAATTCGGACATCCTAAATGAATACTACGGGCAGGGTCCCTTCCCTCCTTACCTTACTCTGTCTCTGCAGCTCATTCTGTTGCATCTCAGACACACGTTCCTTGGAGTGTCTGCTCACAGTTCCCCCGAGCTGGGCCTCAAGGGTGCGGTGGAGTGGTGGGGGTGATGGGGACGATGGGGACAAGGAGCATGCGCCAGGGGACTGTGTGCTTTTTGGTACATCTGCAAATTCAAAGCATACATGTCACTAAAGCACAGATAATTATATTTTATTATAGCAGACATGGCCACAGAAACAACAATTATATAAAGATACTTAAAGGCTTCAAGCTGGACTCATGAACAAGTTTCATGTTCTCTGAATCAAATCAGAATTTGAAGCGATCCACCCCGCCCAGTCAACACTGTATCCTGGTGGAACTTCAGTGGGCAGGTGAGCTGAGGCGTGTCAGAGCAGCTACTCCTTATTTCACGTGAGAGCAAATGACAGTAGAACCAAGAACAGAACCATGCAGGCCCCCTACCGCCATTCATGTGGGTTTGCTGGCATTCCGTGGTGCTGTCGCTGTGGTGAGACTGCTTGTCCTCATCCCTGGTTCCACTCAAGTCACCCGCCTTGCCCAGGGCCCTCTTCAACATCTGGGAAGGCAAACAAGGTACTATTAGCTGACTTCTTTGCAGAGGCAGACAGTCTACAGTCCAGTGTCAGTTACCCCTGTGGGCTCTGCATCCTTCCGGGGCTCTTCAAGCACCTAAGGTACACCAAAGGTACCTTTGTTTTGCTAATTTAATCCAGTCTTCTGCATGAGTCACTGAGGACCACAAAAGGTAGCATGTATGTGAGACAAGCTCACCGAATCCAACTCCTCCAGGCGCCGCGACAGCTTTTCTGACATGTGATGCAGCTCTTGCTCAGTCTGTCTGTTCTTCTGCCTGCGCTGAGACAGGGGCTCCTCCAGCAAGTCAAGCTCCTCATCAGTAACCATGTGGTTCTCCCTGGAAACAACCAAGCCTCCAGACTAATGTTTCACACCAAGTGTCGATCAACAGATATGGACAAAAGCCCTCACCTGTGCCATGTTTGGTCCTTCTGTCTTCTTTTATACTCCCCTCTGGATGTGGAGCTCAAACTGTGACTCATCTTGCCTTCCTTTTTTTCTTCCTCCTCCTCCTCACCGCTCGGGACTGCCCTACCATCCAGGGTGAGGAAGAGGACATCAGGCTGCGTGCGGAACAGAACCCTTCTGGGCCCAGCGCTTGAAAGCTGAGAGACACATAGAAGTGCTTTATTATGCTCATTCCCGTCTGAATCTTAAATCGTTTTAAATATGTTGGCAAATACACGCAATCTGTATAGTTCAGTCAGTCATTGATGCAAAAAAAAATTCCTTTAAATTTAGTTACAATGGACTGGAATTTGCAGGTCATTCTGGAGCCAGCAGTATACTCAGGAGATGCATAGGAAGTAACTGTGCTGTCAGTCAAGGAGATTTAATGTCATTACCTCTGTCTGCTCTTTGCCCGCATCTGTTTGGGCCACACTGGACACATGCCTTTCGCTTTCATCTGCCAAGCCAATGAAATTGAGTCAGGAAGCTGAATTGAACAGAATGCTTTACAAAAGTACCACTACCATGCTTAATTCATATTAATCAGCTACAAATAGCTTCAGAAAGTTCCCATAGATGTAAAACTGATCTAAAACGGTACTGAATGTCACTTGTGCACTTATGCTTATTCAACATGCAGTTCAATACAATAGAGTATTTATAACACCATCACCACTGCAGCATACAGGACCAAGTGTTTAAAACAATAAGGACTACCATTACGATTTGAAACAGACAATTTAGAAAAGAGACACTTCTATGCAAAGTGATGTCAGTATAAACAATCACTGTAGCCATAACAAGCCAAAGTGATCTTACATCATTAAGATTTCATTGTGACACATGAAATGGGCTGTAAGTAAGTAAGTAAGTAAGTAAGTAAGTAAATAAATAAATAAATAAATAAATAAAGCCGCGCTTGACTGAGCATGGTCACTTACTGGGGGAGACGTGGTGAGATTGCAGCCCATTAACTGGAGTGCTGTCACACACTGGGCCTGGACACTGGCCATTCTGTGGGCACAAGAGAGACAGGTCTTGTGTGCACACTTTTCGCTTTATCCAAACACCCTAGAGTATTTGACGCCAACACACAGAAATGAATGAACGAATGAATCTCTAGTGCTGCAGCAACTCTATCAGAGAAACCTGGCAAAGCAAAACAAGGTAAATACATGACAGTTATGCAAGACAAGCCAGAATTCTGTCTGGGGGGGGGGGGGGTGAATCCTTTGTACTTCCTCTATAATTAACATCCCAGCAGACACACCTATAAAGTCATTATTATAATTACTGTTACCAATTACATCTTTCTCCAAAATAACTATTAAAAACCCATAAAGCAGATGTGATAACTGCCTGTATGCATCCTCTTAGTATAAAGTGATGCAACTTGAGGTGATCTCATAAGGTATTTATAATCTGGCTGGAGTTGTTTCAGGGGTGCCCCCCCCTCCACTGATCAGTTCTTTCCATTAATTAAAGGAATGTTCCAACCACTTGAAAAGGAGGTACTATTTATTACAACAGAACACGTGAACTGGATGGGAAAACATGACATGGTAACGTGGCACTAATGCTGTTCAAGAAAATCTACGTTTTGTAAGCCTGCAAGTATACGTCAGTTTCACAGTATTAGTCACTGTTCTACAAACGTTGGTTACTATTAGACAGCTGATCTATAAGATGTATTCTAACTATCCAGAGGTAGTTTAAAAGCAAAACATAAAGGCACCATGTTCACAGCAATTTTGCTTGTACATTTCCCCAGTTGGAAACCATGTAAACTGTAGATACATATGCTTCCATTTTACCATAATCTTTCCTATTCTTGGGTCTTATTTCACCACTTAGAGTTTAATAAATTAACTTCACAAATCTTTAGCAGAATGTGTACAGAGACACCGTGAGAATACTCAAATGTGTTTTCAGTTGAGAAGAAGCCTACAGTAGCTACAGAGTGTACAGGAAGGTACTGTGTTCCCCTTCTGTACAGTAACCATGTGGTCCTCAAAGACTTACAGCACTGACAAGGAGGGGCACTCCCACATCCTCATGCCCCCTGGAGTTTGGTTCGCAGGATGGGGACTGCGCCCCAGAACGCGACTCTCGTTCTGGTCGGAGCGGTGTTGTCTGGTACGGGGGGTGCAAGGGGATGGCTGAGCGCAGGGGTTCCCTTAGGAGTGAAGCAACTGTACTAGGAGCAGCCAAAGAAGGAGAGGCAGAGGAACCTGCAGGTGGGCCAGCCAGCTCTGCTAAAAGATGAAGACAGTTATACATCTACACCCTTCAAAGTGGTTTCAAGAAAGCAAACCTCATTAAACCCACATTAACCTAAAGAACATATCGAATACATTTCGTGTTCCATCACTGACCAATTTGGCTCCAAGCCTCTCACCTTGCTCTGTAGTCAGGGGTGACTCCACCTCCAGCCTGGACAAGCAAGCCTGTGGCTGCTGGTCTCCATTGGTCAGTTCTGCAAGAGGAAAAAAAAAAAAATAATAATAATATTTGTTCAGTCTCTTTGACTGCTGCCACTAAAAAATAAACCAAAATTCCTATCAACCTATAAGTACTTCTGCATAAAATCTTTAAATACACAATGTTGTGTTTCCATAAAAATAAAACTGAAAAGATAAAACAAAAAACAAAACATCATAACAGAAGTATATCAGCAAAAAAGGGGGAGGGGTATATGCAAACACTGTATGCAGTTCAGTCCCCTCACGTGAAAACCAAAGTAATTAGGAACATAAAAACACAGCTGAAAGCAGCAATTCTAACTGGAGCAGAAAGCAAATGACCTGGAAAGCTTCCAGCACTGGGCACCGTGCGCCTCCAAGTCAGGCCCCGTCACATGGGCCTCTGACCTTTGGCTCACAGTGAAGTGGAAGCCCCTGTTCATAGAGAGACGGAAAGTGGCCAGCACATCCCTGCTGCGGGCAACCAGCAGCACTAGTGAATACAGAACAGCCCCTTTGTCCTCCTTTCTGGAGCCCCCTTAGAGCTCGATGCCACTACAGTAACTCTGTAGTCCTGAGCTGACAAGCAGTTGAGGGCTCTCCCACCACCCCCACCACATGACCCACCTTCTTGTTGGGCAATGAACGATCTGGCAGAATCTCCCAGCCGAATGAGTTCGCCTGTTGACTCCGACCCATCGGGACTCCAAGAGGGAAGGGAACACTTGCTGGACTGGACAGTAGATCTGCAAGATGAGGGATGCACACCAGTGATCTACAGATTCCTAATATTCATAAATCTCATAGCCAGATACAGTTACTTCTGAGATACAATTCCCAGCTGGAGTTATAACAGGCCAACTTTATTATGAGTGTTACAAGTAAAATTCAAGTTGTATTATTAAAACTGCAGTGTTTAGAATGAAGATATGTGAAACTGATGGGGTCGAGGTGACCAGTTGTTCCACTGTCGTGTAATGTGATGTAAAACATGAAGACCACGAAATGTTCCTTACAAATTACTTCAGGATGGTGCAAAACTGTGCTTCAGTTGTCCCAATAACAGGAAACGGCATTCAAATCCAAAAACACATTTAGTCAGTCTAAAATGTGTTGACTCTGCTCCAGTATCAAAGAAATACAAAATCAAGGAAAGGTAATGTGACCACTGCATACACAACAGCTTCTCCATATTTTAAGAAACTATATAGGCCGAAGAAGGCAATACAGCCAGTGGTGGTGTCAAACAAGTTGTCGTCATTAATGTTTCCATCCATCATGTTTACTTTCTCTAGTCAGGAACTCATCACCTCACAAGATCAGAACGCAGTTAATTAAAAACAGATTTAACACAACCCAAGTGAGGTATTCCAATCTCCATGTTAAAAAAAAAAAAAATTTACTCCGACTCTTCAGCAAGAGGCAAGAGTGTGCGGAAGATATCCCGGGGAAGCCAGCCCTTTGAGACACTGGCAAATATACCATTTTTTTTAAAGAGGCAATTCTAACACCCTAAAAGTCAGTTGGGGGACAGAAGACATTTGCACATACTGGACACTGGAAACTTGGGAGAGACGTTCCAACATGGTTTGCTTCTCCTGCTCCTCCAATTGCTGCTCTCCCAGCCTCACAGAAGGGGGCGCTGATTCACTAGGTACCACACCTAGCAGCAGAAACAGAAATGGACAGCATGTTAAATGCACTGCTGCAGTGCTGAAAGTGTGTCTAGAAAGGGCACTATACAACAACAAAAAACCCTAAAGTGACATACAACCAAGACACCGATACAAAACGTTAACATTAAAAAAGTATTGTCTAGAGTGCCCATTTCTGAAGTCATTAAGATTTTCATTACTGCCAGGTATTGATTTGACCATTTGTGGTCCTCTTTCTGACACATAAAAATTGACTGCAATTTGCATTCTATGAAATTGAGAAAAAGAATTTTTCATTTTACCAAAATACCCGCAACTCTGACATTACTTGAAAAGGTTGGGGGGGGGGGGGGCCCCCATTCCACATTAAAAGGCAGTGACCTTTCAATGACAGCCAGTGTTTTGCTGCATCAATCCACAAGNGGGGGGGGGGGGGGGACCCATTCCACATTAAAAGGCAGTGACCTTTCAATGACAGCCAGTGTTTTGCTGCATCAATCCACAAGCATCGCCCTTAATCCACCCAGTGAGTTAAAGCAGACTGGGTCCACAGATGATCTCATTAAAACAGAATCTCACGCTTTTCACAGCATCAGCCCTTGGTGTTAAAATACAGAACAGCTCAGCAAAGATGGCAACAAGTTACAAACTTCCAGAAAGTGCTAATACTGAACCAAAAGCAAATAGTACGAAGCAGGAATATCCACCTACTACACCAAGTAGTAGTTTTAAACAGCTTTCGCTCTACAACTACTGATTCTACCTTCGTTGGGCAATTCCTCTTCAATTATTTGTTCTGTTAGATATTCCAGCAGTCCATCAAATATTTCTAGCAGATTTTTGATGGATTCCTTGTCTCCTCTTACAATATTTTCACCTAAAAGAGAAATAACTTGAAGTTAGCATTTTGTTCAGCGTGCAATCGAACCATCTTAGAGATGTCACTGTTTTTCAGTGTTTATACATTTTTAAAATAAATAGGGCTATGTTCTCCCTGAATAAGGAGATGTTTTTGTTTCTAACCACAGTAACCACTGGCTATACTTTCTGGCAGGAAAAACAAGTAATACATTGAGCTTATGAGAGTCACTCTAAGGACAGCTGGTTTGTACAAAAACATCAAAACACACATACTAAAATAAACTTTTAAAAGCTGCAAACAACATAAGATGCACAAAGCTTTTTGTACTAGCAATCGAATGAAAATTCTGAAACTTCTTACATAGCAAACTGAAAACAGCAACAGTAAGTTTTGTGGTTTTAAAATCCTGGTAACTAGAATATATGTTTGTACATGTTTGAAATGTGGGTTCATGTTACATGTAATGAAAAAAGTAAACACCACGTGATTGTATCCACTATTAATTTCACTGAACAAAGCCTTGAATTCTGACATCACTCAAAAATATACCAATGCAACTAAACAAACAATTTAAATAAGTTCTCTCTTACCACAATTGAAAGGTAGTAAATTCTGCAAATATGCAGGGTTATTAAACGTAGCATTTATGTAAAAATACAGAACCAGATTTATTTTATTCTGTTAGGGTTAAGTGCAGTACTGGCATGAAACAAAGCAAAGGCCATGAACTCTTTATCCACAGTATTTCAGAAGACAAAACAATATAAATCACTAGTCAATGCAATTTTGCCATCTTGTATTTTTACAAATCTACAAATAAAAACAGATCTGAAATGCTCACATAAGCTAAAACTCGCAAATACCACTCTTTTTCAGCATTTTGGCTACCCTGGCAATTCCAAACAGGAGTTGGATTCAGCCTTACCTGTGATGTGCGACAGGCTGATTTGGAGGTAATCCAAAGCCAGGGAGTCGATCACCGACTGCACATTGTGAACATCATCTTCCAGGCTGCTCGGAACAGCTACATAATCTGGAGACAGAAATACATCTCTCAGTGCCACCACTAGCACCTTGATTCATGAGTCAGACAGTCACACCTGGATGGATTTCAGAAAGATGGTGCCTTTGCTGAAACAAGTTGGAACACATGGTTGCTATGATGTGAAAGCATGAGGTTTCCCCAAACAGCTGTTTCAAACCATTTCCTGTCTTCTCTGCCGTTTACAGTCCCTACCTGACTAAACTGCTATACAGTACACAGAGGCGGCTTTTGCTTTCAGGATTATTCAACTTTTTAAACCAAGAACAACACTGTCCTGCTCAGAAGATGAGAATGACAGTAGAATGGCCATAAATGATGGATAAAGCAGATAATGTAGGGTTAGAGCAGCCACTGTGGACCTAAGAGACCTTCCCACAAATCAAAAGGAGTACAACACCTTTCATCAGAGTGCTACACTGCAATGATGCAGTAAAAATGAGTTAGCTGTATAAATGGCTAAGTCATTGTAAGTAGATTAGTATACAAAAATAACTTTGTAAGTTACTGCAAACTGCAATATCCTCAACATTACACAACAATAATGGGATTCTAGCCCCACTCTCCAACTAGGAAAGTTTCAGTAGAAATACCAGACTATATAAACAGGTCAAACTTACTAAACCACTTTGGATAAAAACCCATCTGTTATTCAAAAAAAATATGGGATGTTCATCATATACTGATCCTACATTATTCTGCAAAGTGAACACAGAAATAGAAAAACAAGCTAAAAAGGAAGCGTGTGGTATCAAGTTACCTGGTACATTTTCCCCCAGGATGGCTTCGTAAAGCGCCACAAAAACAGCAGCATCACACTCAGTCAGCTTCTTCAGCCTCAGATTAAGGTGGCACTTTCTTAGGAGGTCATTGGCCACGTCCACCCAATCTGTGGGAGAAATGTTCTTCATTACCAAACATGAAAAAAAAAATCACACAAACATATAATATTGCATAAACATTTTTAGTACATTTAACATAAATCTTCCCGTTTTTATTAAGCAGCCTTTATACATCCTATTGTTGAGTCACAATAAAACCATAAGCTGAAATCTACAGTGCAGAGTTTATTCTGACATTATAAATGACAGATAACATCACGCAATAACAGTAATAATAATAATAATAATAATAATAATAATAATAAACAGGCAGTCTAGTGAATAAATGTGCAGTGTCTGGACTCAGAAGTTGCAGGTTGAATTCCCACCTCCTGTTGTACTACCTGAGCAACGCACTTACCCTAGATTGATACAGCAAAGATTTGTTATAAAAAATAATAATTATATAGATAATTGCTACAACGACAGAATATCCGAGGAGGAGAACACACACACACACACACACACACACACACACAGTCACTTAAAGTTATAAACAAGGCAAGAAGACGGAGTGAACAAGGCGCAGCATTTCAAAGGACTGGAGTGACTACTGCGTGTCCATTTGTTCCCTCTTTTTCGCCTTTTCTCTGTGTTTACACACTGGACAGGGTTTCGCTTTCGCCGCTGAACCTATCAACACAGCAGTGGCAGATACGAACACACACACACACACACACACCCCGAGATTTTTACATTAAAGATCCGCATCCACCCTGAGGGACCACACTAACAGGGACTGTACAGGCATTTTTCTTTCTGTGTGTGTGTGTGTGTGTGTGTGTGTGTGTGTGTGTGTTTTCTGAAGCCTGTAGGGAGCCCAGAGAGTCACATCGACTACTGCCGGTCACTGCGGAACTACCGCGCACTGTTTCCCCTGAACTACAACTGACCAAAATTTCACCGTAATCTCCATTTACTACACTCTGCTGTTCCGGGGGCTCCCCGTGTCCGCACAGCAGCAGTGAGGCTACAAACACAAACACTAAAAACAGCAACACACAGCACGACCATTCCCACCCTGTCCAGCGTCTCCAGGGCGACCGCTGCGATTCCGCCGTTAAACGGCAGTTGGCTATGAGCGCCACCGGCTACGTAATTGTGGAGGGAAAACGTCGGCGTTCGACACTGACAGCGTTTACTTCCACAACCGCACCACTGACCTCGCTCTTCCTGGGTCCCCATGAGTCCGCTTAGAAGTAAAAAGAGGAAGAAAGACGGGCAGCTCCGCTAGCCAGCTCACGGTGCCTCGGTGGATGAGGAGCTGAGGCGGTGTAAGCTGACTGAAGGGCCGGGGCGAGAGGGCAGGCTCGCGGGGCGCTCCCTCCCGGTCCTCCACCACAAGGACTGTTTAAAACGCCACGACTCGCTCATTGGCTGCAGCCACAGCCCCGCGTTTCCGGAAACTCCGCAGCGGCCCCTCCAGTTTTATAACACTACGCGCTGCCTTTACAGCGCGTACATTTTAAAAAACCCCACGCCACCAACTTGAACATTTATCTAACCGTACGCTACACGAAGTTAGTAGTGCTGTCGCGCTCTGAAAGTAGTACTTTTGAAGAGTTTAAAGTTTTTAGATACTCTGACGTAATCTCCGTCTACCGGAAATTTCCGAGTTCGTGTGTTTTATCTGCGTGCGCGTGCCTGCTTAAAAAGTAATCCCACGTGATAGCGTTGCGCGAGGTGCTGACATAACTAACTAAGAGAGGGGTATAAGGCAGCAAAAATCTTACGTAAATATAAGCAGGAGTGGAAAAAGATAAGAGCGATAAAAATGAGATTGATGGTTATCTAAAAATAAAGTGTGTTTGTATAATAAAGAAAATAAAAAGTACAGTTAGAAGGAAATATATCGATATGATTAGCCTGAGCAGACTAATCGAACGAATGCCAGATCAGAGTACTCTATAGCTGGCTGTCACTCAAAGTTTTAATCAGTACCATTTTTCCAATCCATTTATTTCATAGAGAGCAAAATATATATTTCAAAAAATTTCTGAATACTGTACCGAATTTTTAAAATGTGTACATAACTTTACATCTGTTTTTATATTTTTGGACCATAGTCAAGTATCAAAAGGACCTGTTCCAAATTAAATACCCTGACCTTTATACAATTTATTGAACAAATTGGTAAATATGGGTAGCATACACAGGTCAAATGCTGCTTATTTTATATTTTAATTATAATACAGAGGTTTTGAATGCTCCGACTCGGCGCGCGCACCGCCCCCTTTTCAGGTCCTCCAAAGGAGTGCCGGTAAAATGCGGACGAATACGAACTGCACTGCGCGCTATCGCGAGACATCGTTCTGCCATATAAACCCGCTCCGACAAGAAAAGTCGGCATTTCTAGCTTTTATGCCAACAGAAACAGCATATTGACCCTGCATCATTTTGAGAATATTTATATAGGTGTTAATTGAATAATTAACTAATTGTTGACTTTTTTCATAATGCCTGGATTTTCTGACAGAGATCGAAACCGAGACAGAAGGTAATTTGGAGAAAGTAATGTATTAAGACAATAATTAAAGCTACAGTCTATGTGAGTTATAGGTAATATGTGCTTTGTAACTTTGAGGTAATATTAGTATAAATATTGGTTGAAAACCTGTACGTGAGTTCTGGTTTATTTTGTTCTTTACTGGGTCGAACCTATTTAAAGAGTTCGGAATGTTTAACGGAACCGTGTCAGATAATCTGAACAGCTGGTGTATTGACCAAAATGGTTAGGTTTGGTGTCTGTAGCAAGAAAAAAAGAATAAAACTACATTCACACGAGGTAAGGAGAGTGGCACTGTATGTGTCAAACCGCTGTTCTCCGTGAGTGTGGATGCACTCGGACACAAAATGCCGGCCGGTTCTCTTTGTTCCGCCAAAATGGCAGCACCAGCAAATGTGACGCAGAAAGAGCGAAAATGTCCCTCAGGGTTCGTCTGGAGCCTTGGTTCTGCACAGCAGTTTGCCCTGTTCTGCTTACAAACCCACAGACCCTATGTAGTGAGCCCACTGGCTGATTCCCACTGCTGTTGGTGAAGTCCACATGGCCCACAAAACCTGTGGTTCATCTGAGCTGACACCACGACTGACTGTGTCCCCTCTGTCACCGCAGCTACGGTAGCGGGTCTCGTTTCGGTGGCAGCCGAGGTGGCGCTCCCTCGGGAAAGTTTGGCAACCCCGGTGAAAGGCTGCGCAAAAGGCACTGGAACCTGGATGAGCTGCCAAAGTTTGAGAAGAACTTCTATAAGGAGCACCCAGATGTCACACGGCGATCAACTGTGAGCACAGTGGCCCTTGTGCAGCTGTTTTAGTGTAGTCACTGTATGTTTGTGGGGGTTTCTGGACTGATGAGCATGAATATGTGACGTCTGCAGACTGATGTGTAGGAGTGACTCCACGTGCAGGTAGTCTCTTATGTTTGCTTGTACTCTTACAGCAAGAAGTTGAACAATACAGGAGAAGTAAAGAAGTCACAGTGAAAGGCAGAGACTGCCCAAACCCCATTGTGAAGTTTCATGAGGCCAATTTTCCAAGTTAGTGTTTCTATAGTTTTAATTGTACATGTACTTAAGGTTTTTTTTTTAAAGTACCCCTGTCCAGAAACTAACTTTTTTTATGTACTTTTTTTTTTTTTTTTTTTTTTTTAAGCTTCCGTCCTTNAGGTTTTTTTTTTAAAGTACCCCTGTCCAGAAACTAACTTTTTTTATGTACTTTTTTTTTTTTTTTTTTTTTTTTAAAGATTATGTGATGGATGTGATCACTAAACAAAACTTTACAGAACCTACACCCATTCAAGCACAAGGTTGGCCTTTGGCCTTAAGTGGGAAGGACATGGTTGGAATTGCACAGACTGGATCAGGGAAAACTCTTTCTGTAAGTGATGGGGTTGGGAGTGTTGAGTCTCTTTTGTTAGATGTTTGACTAATTTCTTAATCAGTGTTAATTAGCTGTTTTGTTTAACAGTATTTTATACATTTGATTTGTGTTTATCTTTACAGTATCTGCTGCCTGCAATTGTGCACATAAATCATCAGCCATTCCTAAAACCTGGTGATGGCCCTATTGTAAGTATTTCAGTGTGAAGTGATTGCAAAAGCCCTCTCTTGCCTGGAACAGACAGAAGACTAATGCCTTCCCTCTCTCCCAGTGTTTGGTGCTAGCTCCAACCCGTGAGCTGGCACAGCAAGTTCAACAGGTTGCAGCCGAGTATGGCCGTGCATCACACCTGAAATCCACTTGCATTTATGGAGGAGCTCCCAAAGGACCACAGATTAGGGACCTTGAAAGAGGTACGTGCTGAAATATTTGTGTACAGACTCACTCAATTATAAGCATGCTCTAAGCCAAGCTCTAATTTTCTTTTCTAGGTGTTGAAATTTGCATTGCAACCCCTGGAAGACTGATCGACTTCCTCGAAGCTGGAAAGACTAATTTACGACGGTGCACCTACCTGGTCCTGGATGAGGCTGACAGAATGCTTGATATGGGCTTTGAGCCGCAGATCCGAAAAATTGTGGACCAGATCAGAGTAGGTCTTTAGGACTTGAAACTTTTTAGTGCAGAGATTATAGGTATGATGCTAACAAATGTGTTTTTCCAGCCGGACAGGCAGACACTTATGTGGAGTGCCACTTGGCCCAAGGAGGTGCGGCAACTGGCTGAAGACTTCTTAAAGGAGTATGTACAGATTAATGTAGGGGCACTTCAGCTGAGTGCCAACCACAACATCCTTCAAATTGTGGACGTGTGCAATGATGGCGAGAAGGATGACAAGTGAGTGTGTTGCCCTTCAACTTTGGAGATAACTGAAAGCCCTTCCACAAGAGTTTTCTGGTTTTTGCTCTACAAGTGTCTTCTGTAATTGGTTAGTTTTGATAAATTCTTTAACAGACTCCTCCAACTCCTTGAAGAAATCATGAGTGAGAAAGAAAACAAGACTATTATCTTTGTGGAGACCAAAAGACGATGTGACGACCTAACAAGGAGAATGAGGAGAGATGGGTAGGTGTCTTTAGAAATTACTTGTGCTGTCTGTATTGTGTGGTGCTGGGTTTAACATCCTTTGTTCTTTTGTAGGTGGCCAGCAATGGGCATCCATGGAGATAAGAGTCAGCAAGAAAGAGACTGGGTTCTGAATGGTATGTTACAGGTTAAAACCTTGAGTTGAGCTTTTCGGATTTGAGTTTATAGCTCAGTGAATCTGTAACGGGAAGGTTTTTCTTTTTAATAGAATTCAAATTTGGAAAGTCACCCATACTCATCGCTACAGATGTAGCCTCCAGAGGTCTAGGTTAGTATCTCTAACATCAATTTCTATTTTGTTAATCTTTTGCATTAAAGAAAGTTTATTGCTTTCTTTAACTTCTGTGCATTTTCTGAGTTTTTCTTCACCTAAAGGTGCAGTCTTTGTGGCAGAGCCTAGGCATGACAGTCCCAGGCCTCAAGAGGGGGATTGAGGACTATTGGAACTGACCGACTGGCTGCCTCCCAGTTGGGTAGAGAGGTGAAAGGTTGAGCTCAGCATTGTGTGCCAGTAATCTTCAAAAAGGTGGTGTGGCTAAGCCATGCTCTAATACTTCTATCTGTTCTCTGTCCATGGATTTACTTGAGATGCCGTTCACCCAGCCCTGGTCCAACTCAAACCTAGCTTTGTGCTTTTTTTAAAAAAAATCTTGCCCTGCATGTCTTGTTAGAGCACTGTATGGCAAGACTGTTTGAGATCTGGACATTCTTGTAACATGGCTTGTCAAAGCATGGGTGTTTGCTAAGCGAATTTCGTACCTCATTCTCTGACAAAAATTGATTTATATGGAGAGAGCAGTTTCAAAATGGTGGAACACATCTGTACCAAAATTTAACTGGCACATCAGTAATGACAGTGGGACATCTAGTAAGAGAAGCGGGAATTATTGTAGCTTGTACCAAATTCAAATTCCTCCCTCGCCTGTGTTTTTAAGTCATGTCAAGACCTGCCAATGAGAGACATTTTCTCAAGTGAACACTGGCTTCTGGGAAGATCTTGCCGAGACGAGACTCATAAGGGATGCTTTTTGTTTAGTTCAGGGTTCGATTGGCCTATTCGTGGTTTTGGCCCCCTCAGACTAGAGCTGGTCTATATGGTCTTGGCAAGACATGCAGTGTGGCCTTTGTAGCAAGCTTCTTATGAGTGGGTAAGAGGAGAGGACCTTCAAAGCCTTACCCACTGTAAGGTCCTATATTGGCACATGAAGAGGCAACAGTGCACATAGCGGCCCTACTGCGTAGAAGCACCTGGATGTCACTTGACAATTATTGGGGATTTCGCTGCATTGGGAAAGGACTAGTGAATGCATACTCCTTTATGGTAAGACCTTCATATCCAGCTTTTTTTTTATGGTTATAAGGGAGGGTGGATGTATTGACTGACTTGTTTTGGCTGAAGGAAATGGAGTGTGCATCGTTTTTCTCTTCCCACAGTAGTATTCCCACTGTTAGAATGTTGGATTTGTTTTAACATTCTTCTTTGCAGGCTGGAGTGCCCCCCTCCCCCCCCCCCATGGTTTTGCTAATTTTATTTTTGATCTGGCTGTTGTGGTGTGCAAACTCTTGTACATTCCCTTTGCCACACTGCAACACTTTACAGATGTGGAAGATGTGAAATTTGTCATCAATTATGACTACCCTAACTCCTCTGAGGACTATATCCATCGCATTGGAAGAACTGCCCGCAGTCAAAAAACGGGCACAGCTTACACCTTCTTTACTCCTGGCAACATGAAACAAGCCAATGACCTCATCTCTGTGCTTCGAGAGGCCAATCAGGCAATCAACCCAAAGCTCATCCAAATGGCAGAAGACAGAGGAGGTATGTTTTTGTTTCACCCCTTTATTTAAAGATTGATGTTTCCTTGTAAGACTATATTCCTCTAGTTTGATTGGTAATCAAGAAGCTTAATGTATTGATACTAAGAAATCAATTGCTTCAGGGAATATGACATGGTTTTGGTGCTTCAGCCTTCTGGCAGTCCACTCTATAGCACTGAAATTTTCAATTTACTTTCAGGTCGTTCAAAGGGGGGAAGAGGTGCCTACAAGGATGACCGCCGGGATAGGTATTCTGGTGGAAGGAGAGATTTTGGTATTTTTAGGGATAAAGATGGGGTGTTTGGGAGTGGACCAAAGAATGTCTTTGGTACAAAGACCCAGAATGGGGGTTATGCAGCAGTTGGATATGATGGCAGCAATAGCAGTGGCTTCGGCAGCCACTATGTTAGCAATGGACAGTCAAACTTTGGTGGCGCAAACCAAGCTGGTGCTTTGGGAAATCCAAACTTCCAGAACCAGCAGTTTGGAGGAAACCCAGGGGCTGCCCAGAATATGATGGGTCACTCTCAGTTTGCTTATAACACACAGCAGCCACCACAACCCATGGTACCATATCCTATGGCTCCAGCTTTTCCACAGTAAATGGCACTTAAAATGTGTAAGCATTATTTATTTTGTATGAAGTACATTCTTTCACTGTATTTTGTTTCCACAACAGGGTTGAAATGACTTATTCACAAATCCTACAGGTGCCTGTGTTAGTGTTCTTCAGTACTGTTTTTTTTCCCCCCTCCTTTGTAGGTTATGCAAATGATTTGTTTTAATATAGGTAAAATATGTTCATATCTTGAAGGCAATGCATGACCTGTTCCAGTAATAAAAATTTAAAAAAAAAAAAACCCTTGGTTTCATTGGGTCTTTGGCTCAGTACCTATCACTTGTTCTGTGTCATGGTGAAATCTATTGATCATATGTGTAACTATTCATTTATGTAACACCCGTTCAACAGTGTGAAGGTGTTGCTATGACAAACTTATCTTGGCAAGCATGTTTTTGTCCAGTGCAGGGTACTGCTCCCCAACAGAACTTCCCACCTGTCTTGAAGGATAAGACAGAATACTAGTTCACTTTGTAGGAATGTATGTGTTTGCATGTTAACACATTTCCACATGGTAAAAGTCAAGATGTGTGACTTTACAAGTGCAATGCAATTTGCTGCCTTGTACCTGTAAAGAGGAGGTGATTTAATGTGATCGTTGTATTGCTTAAAGGGAGTAGCAAATTCATTCATATTAACAAAAAAAAAAAACCAGTTCAGCTCGACTTCTTTTTGCCTATAATATTGTTCAATAAGGTTTTTTTTTTTTTTTTTAAAGCGCGCGTAGTGGCCCCGTTTTAAACTGCTTGCAAAGGGAAGTGACGTATGTTTCCGGTCCGCTACAAATCGAATTGGACGATCGAATGGAATGTAGTTCATCGTCTTTTGGTTCCTTTCCCGACATCTTTTTGTCGAGTTTTTGGATAAAAAAACGAGTTCTTCTAGCCGTTTGAATAGCTTAATTGAGAATAGTTTTATATGTTAACTAGGAATGGGAAATTTACTGTTTCGCCAGTTTTAAACTGATACTAAAGACTGTAGTGCCTTTGTGAGTTCTCGGGCAGCACGCGCATGTCAAATTGGTTCCCGTTTATTTGCGCACGGATATTGATATAACAAACTGTCTTACGTTTCTTATGACAGCATGACTTTTACTACTAGTTTGATCACATTGTGGCGCGTTTCTTGACGCAGTACAGCACCGATGTTTATTCAAACAAACTTCAATAATTTCGTTACAAATTTAGCACGTAAAGCTATTTTCATTACTGATATTTGAGTTTATATTTTCTTCATTAAGTTTAGCAACGCCATGTCCACACATCATCTATACTGTACAAAAGTTGAAGGTCCATTGAGAAAATGCAGATCGTAGAAGTAATCAGTGACTGATTTTGATGTTAATGATATTATTTAAAAATAACAAATACTGTGAAAATGTTAACTTTTTGTGCAAGAAGACGGTTATGCTTCAAGAAAAAACTGAGGGGATGGTCACAGACACTGCACTGGAGAAACTGGACTGACTCTGTCTCTGCCAGCAACAACCTTGATCACATCAGTGCTTTAAGGAAACTCTTTTCACACCATTATTATATAGCTGAGGAGCATCTCAACAGAGACTGCTTTCTCCATGACAGCAGTTGTGGTTATGGACCCTTTGGAATGGAGCTCAGGAAGAACATTTTGGACCAGTGGTGGAGGTCAGTAGTGATATCCAGGCCTCAGGTGTTTGGCATCAGCACTCCTCATGGGGACAAGAGCAGAGCAATGGAACAAGAACGAACTCTGAAACTAGTAGACACTGAGATGTTCCATCACATTCTTAACCAGAAGGAACTTAATAGGGATCAGACCAAGGAGGCTTTAGAAAAACTGCTGCAGAATGTTCTGCCCATGAGAACCAGTCTGCTGCAAGGTAATCCCATGCATTTTTGTTTATGATTTATTTATACTTTTTTTTAGCAGTGCTCTAGCAGTAAGAATGCATGTTATTTATCCTGTGTCTCAGGTGCTTTGAAACATTACATTCACTTTATGAAATTCGTGAATAAAAAGCTTCCTTTTGGGCTGGCAGAGACAGGCTTGTGCTATCAGTTGCCTGAGGGGCCACCTGGAGAGCCTGGTTGGTGAGAAAGCATTATCTTCTATCCTTGTCCTCAATGTAGCAAATCAGATATTAACTATAGTAAAACAAAAAAGGGTAGAACAGTAGCAGAAACATAGTCAGTTGTGTATAAGTGCAACAACACGATGCAGGTCTTTCCTTAAAATGTTATCTTCTACTTTGCAGCCCATTGGAGGTTATGCAAGTCTCTCTGACCTGGTTCTGCTTTCCCCGCACCTCCTCACAATGGCTAGACTACTGGGCACGCCACCGTCTACAATGGTGGCGGAAGGTAAGCTATAACACAACGTTCTGATAGCAGTGAGTGTCATGGTAGTGATTCCCCTCAAGATTTTCTGTTATGCATTATAACATTATTGATGTCCTAAAAAGATTGAAATTATTTCATTTTGTCTCTATATTTGTTCCTTGTGTTTTTGTAATTAAAAAAAATAGTAAATGAAAATGAAATGTTATCTATCTTTCCTTTACTTTGCATGCATGTTAAACATATATAATATGTGTACTTTTCGTACCAGAGCACATTTACATGTTATTATCAGTCCTGGCATGTAAAATATACAACCTTCTCAATTATTAATTTTCAGTTTGCTTTGGGCCCATCTAACTTCAGCTGCAGTGATATAGAGGTTAAGCAGGAGGGGAATAAGATGGCTCGGGGGATCAGGCTGTTGTACCAGTTCCCCTGGGGTGCTGAGCCCCTTGAGACCCTCTGGAATCTGGGTGACACAGAGCTTCTGCAGACTCACAAGGGGAGCCAGTCCAGGCTACAGGTTTGCCTCTCTCCACTCCTAGTTTACAATGATCACCAAAATTGAATTTGTCATCCTGCAGTAGTTTTGTTGTATTACTACTGTGTGAAGTATAATCACATTTCAAAGTGTATAGCCGTCTATAAGTGAACAAGCCGTGCTTTCTCAGTCCACACTGAGTTTCTTTTCACAGTCGCTTATGTTTTACAGTGTCGAGATGGGAGAAAATCTGTGGTGCCTCATGTTATCTCTATAAGCGGAAACATAGACCACGGGGTCCTGGCTTATCTCCATAACTCCATGCAGGAAGTAAAAAAGGTGGACAGCAAAAAGAACCAGCCCATGAGAAAGGTGATGTCTCCTTTAATGACACTCCACTGTAAACTAGATATTAATTCACAAGATCTCACAGCATAATGTTAACATGTGAAACTGTACCAGGTTTTACTTGTTCTTATGTTGTGGTTTTAATTTTTTTGTGTCTTCTTCGTTAATTTGTTTTTGTTTAATGTATGTTTTATCATGTTTTGCATAAAGGATTGCTTTGAGATTTTTGTTTATCCTTGCTTATCCTTGCAAATTTTACTCATTCCAAGGTTTTGAAGCTGCATCCCAGTTTGACCCCAGTTAAAGTGGCCTTGGACATGGGAAAAGGACCCGTCATGGAACTACGACAGGTTTGGAGATCCTTAGAGTACATGTACACTCATTCACTTTAAAATGATAAGGTACGTAATGCATTTCTTAATATTTTTGTGCTGCATATAAGCATTACGTAAAATCTGAAGATTCTACAGCATTTTCAAGTTTTTACTGCAAACAAAAGGGTGATCTGAAACTAGTGTTTCTTTTTCCTGAGGTGTGTGAGGGCTTGCTGCGGGAGTTAATAGAAGGCTCTATGTCATCATGGCCAGGATACCTGGAGACCACTCCTACATCCATGGAGCAACTAAACACAAAGTAACCATTTTGTGTTGGTTTATCAAACAATGTATTGCTAGACAAGTTCACTGAAAGTGTTGACAACCAAGTGTTGATGCCTTGGCTGTGTCTATAGGTACGACGAGATGGGAGTGCTGTTTACTGTGGTGATCAACGATGATACGCTGGAGAGTGGACTGGTGCAACTGAGGAGTCGTGATACCACCATCAAGGAAACAATGCACATCTCTGAAATCAAGAGCTTTCTAACTAAATACATTGCTGCAGCTGAAAACAACTGAATACTCAACCAACCATTCATATGACCTGCGACAATTGGGGTGTGTAATAAAGGGTGGTCAAACACATTTCCAAAGTTCTCTTTGTATAAATACCCAATATTCCAAAGTTAATTTTAATTTTTAATTTCACTTCTTTTGTTTCTGATTCCCAAAATTCATTCATAAAATATTTATGAGATGCCAGCCATCATAATATAGCGAAGTGTAACAAAACCAAGGTCAATTTTATTTTGTTGTGTATAACATGGTCAAAAAATATAGTGAATATGAACAAAGATTTTGTAAAATGCTACTGTCAGTATTGAGACATAGTAACTTTGAAAGATGTTGAGTGTATTTTATTAATAAATGAAATGAAAAATATTACACATATCTTTCAAATAATGTGACTTGCTTAACATGTTTGATATCTCATTTGAATACAACTCTGCCACAATTACTCAGAAAGGCCCATCGTTCTTTAACTACAATAAAAACGTACTGTGCAATGAAAAATATGTTTGTACCGTGTATCTACCTGCTGTAGAAAGATGGCATAGGATTATAATGAGGTATGCACCCCAAACCTCTTTAACTTATCCTGCCTTCTTGATATATATTGGTTCTGATATAACAGCCAAACTAAGAGCACTTTTCTAGTGCAGTAAATGGTTCTACAGGTACGTATGTGCCTGAATTTGTTGTTTTAGGTAAAGTTGTTAACCACTCCTGTTCAGCTACAAGAACCACCCCATTAAGCCCTTTCTTGTTTAAAATGGTTAGAGAACATGTTCAGAAAGATGGACCATTACTATTTTTAGAACCTTTCCATATCTTTTATGCCCTTTCTTCTAAACTTACATACTTTCCCTTTCATTTTGGACTCCATGTTTTTAATTGGTTTAAGTTTGGAAAGTAAGATGGCCATGGTTTCAGTTAAATATTCCTTTGTTGATGTTGAGCACCATATTTAGTTATTATGGTTCTGGAATGTCTATGTGGCACACATCCTTGGCAAGGGACAACTTGCTTTTTGTTCAAAATGTTGTGATATACCTGACACTAGAATTAGTAGAATTTACAAGGCAACTGATCTCGTGACTGGTGAGGTCCCACGACCAGCAACTGAAGCACAGCTGGATAAAATAAACAATCGAGTATTTCATTTTACAGCAGATATGAGGTTTGTCTACTATGCATCACAACACAAAAACTAGCGTGAAATGTCCATAGTTCATCTTTTGTCTCCTGTATTCCGAGCACCCTGTTCTGGTCAAAGGGGTGATATGATGCAAAAGGGTATAACAACTTGTCAGGGGACCAAAATATATGAACAAAAATTCTAGGTGAGTTATACACAAAATGTTATGGGGACACATGAGCCCCACTCCAACCCCCTTCTTCTGTCTCCACCCCTTGTTACACCTATGCAAACCTTTATGTGATTAAAAAAAAAGTTATTAAAATTAAACCGATGGGAACAAGAAAATATTTACTGTTACGGTTAGCTGTCAATCAGTGTTACATTATCGAAAAATGTAACACAAGTGTCATCGGCAAATGGCACCATTGGCGAATCATCAGCCACAACAAACATGGCCGCACTCAAGTTCCGCTGTCGACGTTGACCTTTCTTAGTACTTCCGGTGTGCGCTTCCGCAGATCCTCATCGTGTGCTGTCGTCGAAAAAAATGGCCGGCGAAAAGCAAACTGAGGCTAAACTTGGTGGAATGGAGGAGAATAAGGAGAATGCAGCGGATGAAGGACTCGGACTTGAAAGTATCCTTAATAGTAGCCTGTAACGCGCGTTTCTTTATCAGTTCGGTGGTAGAGGTCCGCTCTCTCACCTTGTGCTACGGTTCAGATAGTCACGCAGGGAGGGGGCATCGGTGGGGGACCAGTCAGTTAGTCTACGTGTCACAGATAAAAGATTAACATACAAAGGTATCATCTTTTTCATTTTTTAATATTCACTTCTGACTTCAGATGCCGTGGAAAAGTTGAGTGGTATAGTCTAAATATTAAAAAATTAACACCCAGGTTAAAATTGGATACATTATACATTAGCTTATTTAAGATTTTGAAGTTTGTTATTTTAAAAGCATTTGCAAGTTAATTTTGTATCTTAATGTGAGTCGCTAGCATTTATTATTAGTAACTGTTTTAATACTGCTGTTTTCCCAAATATATTTTTGCCCATTAAGTCTACTTGTGCATTATATTATTGTCAGTAATTTCATTTAGCTGATGTTTTGTCCAGGGTGATACATGGTGACTCAAGTAACTTGACAGTGGTTTGCCCTTTTAAACAGCACGGTATTTTTACTGTACCATATCCAAGTAAGTGCACTGGACAAGGATACTACAGGAGGGGTGGAATTGGAACCAGAGACATACGGACTTCAAAGCAGCAGCTCTAACCACTGTGCCACCTGCTGGTCCCCACAGTCAGCGAGTGGCACAAATATGGAGTTATCTGTACTTAGTGCTGCCATTAATAAGTGTAAAAAAAAAAAGACCAAGAAATCAACATTATGCATGATTTAGTGCAATACGTGCCACTTGTGATCACAGTTGTGTGCTGCTGGAGATCCTTAATGCTACCCCTCAGTTCTGCAGATCATCAAAGATTCTCAGCAACAGCATGGCTTGAGGCACGGTGATTACCAGAGATACAGGTGAGAAGGTGGCCCCTCCTGGTTTGGAAAGTGTGTCTGAAGGAAGAGACCTGCGCTGAATGGTGGTAGCTCTCACCATTGATTATTCCCCTTGTATCAGGGGGTACTGCTCCCGACGTCTGCGTCGTCTCCGCAAGACATTGGGCTTCAAAATGGGAAACCGACACAAGTTTACGGGCAAGAAAGTGACGGAGGACATGTTAACTGACAACAGGTACTGCTTGTCACATATTTTGCTTGGTATAATGTAACAAACTCCAGTTCTCAGCTTAGTTTTATTGCATGATTCATGTACCCCTCTCTTTAAAACCTTTAGTCTCTTATCACTTAAGTTTTATTTCCTGCACACATTTTCAGCCAGGTTGTCCATCTCCAAGCTGAGTTCCCCTTTCCTGTTAATGTTAAATTCAGTTTAACATTATTCAACTGTTGTCTGTCTCTCGTCCTCCCACCCTTCAGGTACCTGCTGCTTGTCCTGATGGAGGCGGAACGGGCCTGGAGTTACGCCATGCAGCTGAAGCAGGAGGCAAACACAGAGCCTCGCAAGCGCTTTCATCTACTGGCAAGGCTGCGCAAAGCAGCCAAGCACGGTGAGCAGCTGGAACGACTGTGTGAGAGCCCTCGTGTGGATGCTAAGACCAAGCTGGAGGCTCAGGTGAGTTGGACTGTCGGGCCCCAAGAATGAATGCTGGTCAAGGCCACCTCTGCTTAGAGTTAACAGAATGGTGTTTTGTACAGGCCTACACCGCCTACCTGGTTGGCATGGTGCAGTTTGAACTGCAGGCGTGGAAATCTGCAATGGAAGCCTTCAACAAGTGCAAGTATGTTGGACTCTGGCAGAATATTGACAAGGAGGGTTTTTGACAATCATAGGTTTAAGAAAATGAAGGATGGACAATTGTCCTACATCTGTTTTAAGTTCAGTCACAGCATGTGGATTGTTATTCTTCTCTGAATTTGCTTTAGTACAATGTGTATAGTGCTGTACTGTACATGGAGACTTCCACATTCCTATAACTTAAAAAATTCAATAGTTTATTCTGTAAATTAAATGGTAATATAACAGTTACACAATCACAACTTTAGTTTTCATTAGTGTCAGACAATTTGTGGTCTAGCTATGTTTAATTCTAGTATATAAAGCTGTGAGGAAAAAGCCTTTTATTATGTTAACGTGACAAATATTCTTCACAATATTTGTTGCTCTCTTTTTTTTCTTGCTCCCGTTGTCTCTATTGTCTCTGCCTGGCTCTCATTCTCTTTTTATTTCTGTCTTTGTCTGCACTCCCAGAACGATCTACGAAAAGCTGGCCAGTGCCTTCACCGAGGAGCAGGCCGTGCTGTACCACCAACGTGTGGAGGAGATCTCGCCCAACATCCGCTATTGTGCCTACAACATTGGTGAGAGAAGCTTTGTCAGCCGGCTCCTCTCCAGTTCCTACAAGGAGTACTAAATGCTTTTGGGTGACCTCATTTGTTGTGCTTGGGTTCCAGGTGACCAGAATGCGATCAATGACCTGATGAAGATGAGGCTGATTGCAGGAGGTGGTGGAGGAATGTTGGCTGAGAAGCTGGAGGTCAGTGGGAAAGTAATCTGTTTTTGGTGATGGATTACACCATGAAGTAATATTACCTGACATACCTAATGTCTTGACATTTTTTTTTCTCGATTTTGCTTACCTTTGTACTGTATGAACAGGGTAATTCTTCACAGATGTAGTTTTTTTTCTTGCACAAAATCTTTATAACAATTTGTTTTCCAAGGGCTGAAGGGTTTTTTGGAAAATTTTGTTCTTCAGGTTTTCCTTATAAGGAAAACCTTGTCTTGCCTTTCTGATAACATGAAGGCTTTTGTATAAACACCTTAATAAACATAATTCATTTTAATGAATACTGTTACTGCATCTTGTATTTAGTCAAATTGATGTCTTTCACTATTTTTCGGTCTAAATAAAGTAATAGGTACATTGGATATTAAGGCTTATGTCCATGATGAACAACTAATGAACATTAGTAATATTTGTTTTTATAACAGCAATAAAGTGCCAAAGTTCCCATAGGAATACACTACTTTTACTGTCTGCCTTAATATCTTATTTTTTGTGGCACTCCTCAGGGGTGCTCTATGCTAATGGAATTGTGTTTGTGTGTTGTTAGTCTCTGATCTCACAGACTAGAGCAAAGCAGGCTGCCACCATGAAAGAGGTGGAGTGGCGTGGGCGCACCATACAGGTCAAGATCGACAAGGCCCGCATCTTCCTGCTGGGTCTGGCGGACAATGAGGCAGCCATTGCACAGGTCAGCCCTATTGCCATTTTATTGGGCAGTCAATTGTCGTCTTAGTAGGTCACCAGTGAAAAATGTCTCTTGATGCATATCTTTACTTCTTAAGGCATTATATCCATACTCCAGAATGCAAGACATGAAATGACCTGCTCTAGGGTACAGATCTATAGTCGTAGAATGCCTTCACATACCATCTTTCAAGCTGTAAGTCTTTAACCTTACCAGTGTAAATAGCGTGGTAAATGCATTGTGGTTTTTGTTGACAGATGTGTTGAGAACACTCAGTTTTGATATTTTAGTATGAATATCAATGAAATGAAATGGTGCTTCAACCAGTTTGTTCTGTACCTGTCAAAGACCCAGTTAATGTTGCATTTTTCTTTTATCCACTGTGGTTCAAAGTGTGTTTTACCAAGTGATCTCATGTTACTGACTTTCATATGGTCAGTTCCTGTTACTATTAAAACCCATGTCCCCTTCTCAGCAGGGGCCGCTGTCTCCTCACAAATGCCTAATTTCTGACATGCCTGCCACACTCTCACCCTGGCGTTTACTCACGGTTGTGGAATGCAACCTGTTGCACCCAAGCTACCTGCTCCTGCATGTCTCTTAGCCCATCATATTACACTGTACAGTATGCTTTGTTATAGGACATTGTTGTGACTTATCACTGTCACTCTTGCTGTCTGACCAAGTTGTTTTAGTGTAAGTTATACAAGTTTTTTTCCCCGCATGGTGAGGAATGTGGAGAGCTAGGCCTAAAAACACTGCATTTTACCATGTTTCCTGAGTGTCAGCATGTTTGTCTGAAATATTCTCAACAATTTACCTTTATGATTCAGTAAACATAATTATCAGATGATCCTGTAAGGCTGACAGGGACATAGCAATTGTAACAGCTTGTAATGTCTTAGTCCAGGAGTTGAGAGACAAGTTTTACTGCCTTCTGCCCCACCTGCCTTGTACTTCCTCACTACTGGCTGCTGGGTGGCAAGAACAGGGAACCAGATGACCCAGTGTGTTACTCCAGAGGGGTGTTTTGCAGGGAGTGCTCACAGGTGCTGCCAGTAAACAAACCAAAATAATATTGTGTTTCACAGCTCTTCCTTACCTGTGATTTATGTTCTTAGTTATGATATGTATACGTTGCAAATTCATTTTCATTTGAAACTTCAATCATATTTAGTTTGTGTCACATGAAGGAAGACTGCTATCAAATCAGTTGGTTTGTGCACCTGAGTTGACACTGTTGCAGCGTTCATTTTAAACCCAAGGAATATCCACCTGTACTATAACTGGTTTTTCAATCATTAGATACAGAAAAACAGTTGCTACTCCATGCTGTAATATAAAACTGTGAGCCACCCCTCTTCATTTTAAGAAGCAATTGCTTTAACCACTAAAGCAAAAACTTTAAATACTTCAGCATCAGCATTTCTGAAAGCCTTTAGCTGAACCTGTCCTTGGATGTTAGTGTTTTTTTTTTTTTTTTAAATATTCTTTCTAACCCTTTAAAATGCATTGAAAAATGAATGCTTAGCAATGGAAAAATGTGTTGAAAGTGGCCTGTATGATAAGTTTCAATGTCTGTGTTGATTTTTATGAGAATGTTGAGTTTCTGTGGCCCAGCTTGCACATATGCCACATTATACAGTCTGTCATGGATGAAAGCAATGCTGCGGTACCTGCATTTCCACTTCTCAAAATGCAACATCTTCTGCCTTCACAACAAAAGAGGGTGTAGCAGTGGAATGATAAGGCACTTCACAAACCTTGTGAAGAATGCTTGTTGCCCTCTGTTTTGGGACTGAAGTAAACTGCTCTTCTGCCAACTTCCTTGCAGATGTTAAGTAAAGTCTTGTAGCATTGGAAAAATGTTTCCTGCTGACCACCAGGAGGTAAACAGTGATTTGTTGCAAAATCAGATGGAGGGTATTCAGTGCAACTTTTTTTGGTAAAGTTGATGATTGTAGTCATTCATCATGGGAGACATGGGTTAAGTCAAGGCAGTGAGTGGAATTTTTTGGAAGGCCGCAGTTGTTAAAATGTTGTACAGCCTGAACAAGAAGAGTCTTGCCTGTGTTGCTTCCTACAGGCGACCAATGAGGAGACAAAGGAACGTCTGTATGAGACCCTGCTGGCTGAGTGCAGGGACACCATTCAGGCCGTGCGGGAGGAGATCAAGGCTGACTCGGTATGCAAGTCCTTTTCCGGATTGTTGTTTAAAGCTCTTGGCTGACTCATGGAAGTATATTGTTGAACAGTCTGTCTTTATCCTCTGGGTTGGCTGTGATTGTGTGTCTGGTTTTTCAAACTACAGAAGCAGAGGGAGAGGGCTATGGATGGTGAGGTGATGAAGGTCTCCAATCTCCAGTACCTGCACAGGTATGTAGCTGTTTGCAGGCTGTAGTTCTTTGTTAAAATTGGCACTAAATGGCAGGCATTCCTTGAATCACTTCCTGTTTATTTTGGGTTCTTATCTCCAGCTATTTGACATACATCAAACTGTGTACAGTGGTGAAGCGCAACCAGAGCATGGCCCATGTCCTGCAGGCCAAGCTGAAGGAGCCACAGGTGGATGAGAACAAAAGAGGCCCACGGCCACAGGACCTCATCCGCCTCTATGACATCATTTTACAAGTGTGTGCTTATGGACTCATGAGTTCTTCAGAGTTGTCTATGGGTTTCTCGATATATATTTCCAGAGGATAAATGATGTTAAGGTTGTTTTCTCTGTCCTGAAGAGCCTGGCAGAGCTGTGTACTCTTCAAGGGCTGGAGGAGGACCACACCTTCCAGAAAGAGGTCTCTCTCAAGATGCTGGTATACAAGGCCTACAGGTTAGATAACAGCCCTGGAAACTCCCTTTTAACTGTTTTAATGTTATGTTAAGCTAGATTAGTAATATTCATAAACAGATATACAAAATTAACACTCTGGTTTAGTTGTCACCTTGTGTTTTTGGCAAGGTCTTTGTATGCTGAGGTTCAGAAATGCAATAATTTAATTTCTCTACTGACTTCAGCAGGCTTGCTGACTTACTTCCATCTGGCTGTGCCTCCCTTGTTGTGTTGTGATATTCTGGAACACGCACAAACACACAGTGATGCATCCTGTCTTCTCTCCTTACAGGTGCTTCTTCATTGCCCAGTCCTATGTGCTAGTTAAGAAGTGGAGTGAAGCGCTCGTGTTGTACGAACGTGTTTTGAAGTATGCCCGTGAGGTTCAGTCCAAGGCCAAGAACCTAAACAACAGCCTGAAGGTGAGCGATAGCCACTTGCTCTGGATTTAATAAATAGAAAATTAATAAATTGTCATGTGTGTTAAAAAAAATTGTCCATGTAAGAATGCTACAGATACACTATTTAAATAATACTTTTCTATATTTTAATGAACTATGAACTGAATTCAACAAATTTTTATATCAGTATGGGTTTTTTAGGTTTTGATAGATTAGCGTTTGTTTTCACTGACAGATTAACTGTTGTTGCATTTTAGGGTTTGGGGATTTAAAAGGGTGTTCAGTGAGTGCTGTCTGTTTCAATAAACATGATGATGGACACTGACTTCTGCCATTGCAGGACCTCCCTGATGTGCAGGAGTTGATCACAGAGGTCAATGCAGAGAAATATTCTCTGCAGGCAGCGGCCATCCTGGGTGAGTGCAGTCAGTATGGATCGTAGTTGAGTATCTGGAGAACAGCTGGAGAATTGACCTGTTTCCTTTAGACTGCCCTCAGTGACACTCGGGCTGGAGATTAAAGCAGTTGACAGTCCAGTGAAAGGATCGCTGCCTCAAATCTTTTTGGCCTATATTTATCCACTCTGAGCATCAAAGATGTCACTTAATGCTATTGTTGGTTAAATTCTTTCCATGAGCATAAAGTAGGATTGCTGGGAAAAGCAGTTAGAGTTGTTTTCCAGAGAACCTCCTCCTTTGTTCTTCACCTCACAGTCCTGAAACAGTACTGCACAGAAGTGTTAGGCCACTCAAAAAATGTTACTGAATGCTTTTTTATCTGGGTAGTTTATTTACTCATAAAACACTGTATGACAAAATAAATACAAACTGACAATGAGGTAATGAAAGTAAGAATTTCTTGTTATTAAAACAAGGCAGTACTTTGTGTAGCCTCCCTTACAAAGCAAAACATGCACTTCACTTTGCTACATTGCTGTATATTTCTTTCACTTAATCCTGTGATAGATTTTTCCAAGCTTCTTGGTTTTTTTGACTTTGCATGGACTTTGTTCTTTTTCTTGTCCAAGTGATACCGCGTGCCTTCATTTATGTTAAGGCCGAGGCTCTGAGGTGGCCAGTCTAATGCTGTTAGTGTTCTAGCTCTAGGCTTCCAATCCATGTTAGGTCTTATTTGTGTTTGTAGTGTGTTTGGGATCATTATTGTGCTGAATTTTTTGTCAGTCAGTTGCTTTCCCGAAGGTGTAGCATGATGATCAGCTGTTATGATTCCATAGATTTTGACCACATTCCCTACGCTGTTGGCTGAAATGTATGCCCATACCATGGCACAGCTGGCACAGTGCTTCACAGAGGGCTGCAGATAGGCATCAAGATATTTCTCACCAACTGTTGTTATGACATACTTTATGAACCAAATATTTGGACTCATCACTCTATAAGACTTTCAGCTACTGGTTGTCACTCCATGCTTTATGGTCTTTGGTATGCTGCAATCTCTTTTGCTGATTGCCTTTCCTTCATAATGGTTTCTGAGCTGCCATTTCTTAGATTTCTTTTTGTGTTCAAAGTGTGTATGTCAGTGTCAGATGACTGGCTTCACTGGATTTTCACGTGTCCCTTGAAGACGTGACTTTTAAATACTGTTTATCAGATGCAGATTCATTGCAACTTCATCCGTGTTTTCTGTCTTCAGCTTGTTCAGTTTCTTCAGTTTTCTTATGACAGCTTAAAGACAACATCTGGAAAGTCCGGTTTGGTGTGCCGTTGCTTACCGGCTGTAGCTTTCTTAATGCCAAACTATGATTTTATGTTTGCCAAAGTGTATCAGCTTAGTCACTTGCAAACCTCTCCCTAAGGTATCGAAGTATTTGTTACCATCCAATAAACCCATTTATTTGTTAAAATGCATCATTAAAACATGGTAGAATATAACAAATAGATAGCATGGCTGTGGTACCTTGAGGAGACATTTAGGAATCAAACCTGTATCCTTCTAGCTATCTCACAAGATGTCACTAAGTTTTAGAAAACACACGTTTATTTCTTCTTCTTGTATCAGTATTTGTTTGTGGTTATTCTAACGTTATATGGTGTTTTCACGAACAAATAAAAACTACCCAGATAAATAGCTCTGAACCTAAAAGTTTTTTGGATGGCACAAAACATTGACACAGCACTGTGCATTAACACTTCTTGCCAAACACCTAACACTATGTCATGATTAGTATTAATTACTAAAGTATGTGTAGCTTAAAGGGTTTTTAAACTAAGAAGGATGTTGAACCTATCTAAAGATGACTGGTCTGTTATCCAAAGGCAAATGACATAAAATTTTGCTTATTTATTGTAGTTTGTTTGTTGCTTCTGTATAACTTGTGCATTGGTCTATCTGCCAGTGCCTGATTGGTGTTCAGTATTCTTCTGGTCCTGGTCCTCATATTCATGTCTCTCAGGACACTGATAAGTTCACCTGTGCCACTTTTAAGCAGTGTGTTTGAATTTTAGACACCGGCGATGCTGTGGAAACACCACAGCAGATGCAAGTGAAAGACAACAAGGTAAGACTGAGGCACATTAGTTTGATGTGTGAAGATGTCTTCATGGGCAAAAGTTTATTCAGTTTTGGACATTCAGTGAATTGTTTTTAACATAGTGGATACTCAAATGCATTGGGAAAGTATGTATGCACCTCAGTACTGGTACTGAGGGGTTCCAGGTCAGCAACATCATCAGCATGCAATCCATGATGGCTTACTTGCCCAGAAAACTGTGATGAGTAACTGCTGCATGGCGCAAACTAACATACTAATAATAGTAAGAGATGTCTTTACTCAAACGTCTCAGTCCTTCCAGGTAGAAATATATCTTCTGTCAAACTGCTGCATGTCGCTGATTCCCAGTGTCTTTTTTCTGTTGCTTTCATTTGACCGTCCCCCCCCTTCTTCTTTTTTAAATCTCCCAACAGCCCCTGTGTGAACGGCTGGAGGCCTTCTCCCTTGACTCCTCCATACTCAGCAAGCAGCCCAATCTAGTGCAGTTCCCCCCTGACTTTGAACCCATCCCCTGCAAGCCGCTCTTCTTTGACCTGGCGCTCAATCATGTAGCGTTCCCTCCGCTTGATGACAAAGTGGAGCAGAAGGGCAAGGGCGGCCTGACTGGCTACATCAAGGGCATCTTTGGCTTTGGCAACTAAAACTACAGGTTGCAGGTGTCTGCCGGGGGGTGGGGGAGCCATCGAGGCTTGCGGCTCACGATACCCGGGTCCCCGAGCCAGTACGTCATGGGGGTTCTGGAACACTGGCATCTAGAATGAGATATGGAATGTTTGATGTCACAAGGTTGTGGTGCTGGGTCTTTGTCAGCACATGGAGCCACAGAGGTGATGGGGGGTGAATAAGTCTTTGATTAAAATATACTCTAAAGCGCCTTTCTGTACCCAAAATTAATAGCAGTAAACTCAAGAGGGGATGGGGTGGGGATTTTCAATCAACACCTGTGCAAGTGTTTCACAGATCATTCCAGACAGACAGAAAGACCCACAGGGAGAGTCACAACAGTCACTGTATACATGTGAAAACTTGATTTTTAAATATCTATGTTAAAAAGGACAAGTTTCCAGAGGTGCATCAGGGTGAGACCTTCAAGTAGACTCATTACTGAAAGCTTTGTGGTTTGTAGAAATTAGGACCAGCCCATACCAAGACAAAGTTCTGATGAATTACTGTATGTATTGGTCCTGTACCCTAGATTAAGATGATCTATTAATGGTTATATGTAAAAGTTGCTCACAGAACACGTCAGAAGTGTTGTTACAGATGCAGTTATTGCATGTTCTTTGATACCGTTGTCACTATAAGGTGTGGCCTTTCAAACTCTATGTCAGATATTGTCCTAATAGAATACTTTTCTGTACTAGCAAGATGCTATTGATGGTTACTTTGTGCTGTGAATGATAGGAGTTCATAACCTCCAATCATGTGCCCACATGTGTTTATAGCCTGCAGTGTACCCAGGGCTTCCTGTGTTCAGGGACTCTGCTGGTTCCCAGGAGAGAAGCTCCTCCTCCTGCATCTTTGTATCTGGCTCTCAACTCTCTGCTTTGTTTTCTGCCTGCTTTCCCTTCGGGGAGTTTGAACTGGACCATGAATTGGAGCTGTTTTCAGCATGCTGCTGGAAGCCATTTCTTGCAGCTCTCTTGCTCTAGTTAATTTCAAGCAATTTTGTAACCCTACCATAGCAAACAGTCAATTATAATGTATAGTTGCTTCTCTACTGACAGGTCCTCCTTGTAGTCTTTGAAAACATCACACATGAATTACCCGTTACTATTCCTCCTGCTGAAACTTTTTTGTATTCTATTATCGAAATCCAGGTTTGACTGAGCAGATTTTTTATTTAATTTTAATTTTTTTTTTTTTTTTTTTGGTAAATCCCACCCAACCCCCTGTGTTGCAGTGAACTGGTTTCTGTTAAATGGTGGTCAACAGCTATCATGGGACTTTGGGAAGAGATGCTTGGGTATAACTATTAATGACGTGAAATGAGGCACGAAAAACTGTATGGAAGAGTGATGAAAGTCAGATTTTTAGGGCTCAATTAAAATACAAGGACATCAAAATTTTAGTGTTTCTTTTTGTATTGATTTCTTCTTGATTCAGTGCACTACATGAGGAAGTATTTTTGTGTAAAATGTGTTGACAGATCTGTGTTATTGTTGGAAAATCCCTATGGAAACCCACCCCAGTTGGGCAGCATAATGAATGAATGATTCCCCCCACACCCCGGTGCTTGACGTAACCCCTGGGTCGTGTCGTAGCTCCAGGTCAGCGTGGGAGTTGGTGAGGAGAATGCCGTTGTGAGGTGTGTGCTCCACTCCCAGACAGCCACACCTGCTGAAACTACGAACACAGCGTGCCATTGCTGCTCCTCTCAGTTCAGATGGAGAAGCACAGCCACCTCCCCCTTGTTTCTCCAGATCTGTATCAGTCCTCCACCACCCAACTACAGCTGAGGTCTTTCCCAATGTGCACGTTCCATACCTGAGGCCACAGCAAACCTGCTGAGTGAACAACTAGACTGTAATCCAAACTCTCACCGCTGCTGCCTGAGGTGAGAGCAGTGCCCTCCACACGAAAACACAAAGTAGCAACATTTGCTTGACTCCAGATCAGAGTGATTTAAATCCAAATTGAAATACTTCCCTACTAAAATACTTCAAATGTGTAAGATGAAGTGTCTTAGCATAACTTTAAATCTTGTGATTAAAATAAGAACGTGAAGGTAAATATTACATCTTTGTAAAGACCCAGAAGTCGAGGTCACTGAACTTCACAGTGTGTCTCATGGAGCACCAGTATGTTGGATAAGTTATTGCCGATGTTCAGAGATTAGATAAAATACCATGTAGCAGCATCAAAGATGCCAAGGTTTCACAATGTAAAGGTTTATTAATGTTTCAAAATGTAATGCTTCACAGCACATAAAATGTGGCAGCAGGAAAAATACTGACCACACAGTGTGGCAGTTTGAGAGTTTTTTTTCCATTCAGTCTTAAGCCAAATGTTACAACCTGGGGATATTATTGAAACAATCCTTAAGAACCGTTTTTGTATAGCATGATATTTACTGATCATCGCATTTTTTCACAGCACAGAATCTTTTAATGGTCAGTCACCCCCCCCCCCCAGCACCTTCCACAGCCACAGGATCTTCCCAAGGTGCTCTTTGTCATCCTTTGTGTTTGTTGTCACAGTGAAAATTCCAACAGTCACATATTTCTTAGTATGAACTGCCTTGGAGGACTGTACTAGATACTGGGTGGGGAAATTGGCAACCAGTAATGAGTAGCTTGTTAAAAATGTAAATATTGTAAATTACCGGTATGTCTAATTAAGAATGAATTTTTTAAAATATATTTATGCTGTTTGCTCTTTTCAGTAAGGGTTTCTAGAGATATATTAACTACAGAAATCTGCAAATATTTGGTTAAATTACCACTGTTGTACTACTCGCACGTTATATTAAGTCAAAGGTCACATATTGCTCAGTAAGAGTGAACAGTTTCCATTAGCAGCAGTGCAGCAAGTAAAGGCTTCACCTTGTATTTCGAAGGTTGCCAGTTTGAATCCCTAGCATTACTGCCATGGATGTATATGTGGCAAGATTTGCAAGAACCCCAGTAGCTTCAAGATCCACCAGGCCAAGGGGTTTGGTGAAGAGGTTGATGCCAGAGGGGTTAACCTTGGTGAGATGAAGGAATAGCTGGGCTCAGAACTGAATGTACACATACGTCAGAATATACAGGAAGATGCAGATAAGAAGTTCAGAACTAAGACAGCAATTGCAATAAGGTTCACAATGGAGCAATTTGGCACTGAGGAGAAGCCAGGGTGTCTCATAGGATGAATGCCAGAACAGCGAAGCTCAGCCACATGAGGAAGAGAAGGGTGCCTTGGCAGACCTTCGGAACATCCTGAGAAAGAAGATTATCACCCTGTGGAGAATAGGATGGTGTAGAAAGCAGCATGAGACCGGTCAAATTCACTTCTCCATGAAAGACACCTTGATTTCCAACCCTGTAAGAGAAGCCTATAAGAGGCTTTGGGAAGATCTTTGACTGGACCTTAAAGGACAAGGTGTGGGCAGGAGGTGTTGCAGTACTGGCCGGGATGAGAGGTGAGGACTTGGAGGAAGTGCAGTGCTACAGAAGCAGTTGATCGGGCTCAAGCACAATTACACCACACTTTGCTGGTGGGGCAAGTGGCATCAGGATGGCTGGACTGGATAGTATTAAGATTCCATGATTTGACAACATCCAATGCAGAGAGTGGTGCCAACTGGTTCAGCAGGAGGTGATCACTGATATGGAGGACATGTTCTCTAGTAGGGTGATGGGAAGGAGACAGCAAGAGGCATGCTAGCACTATGACCAGGTGCTGAAGGCAATAGCCAATATCATCGCCAACAAAATCTCCAAACACAGGTACCTCCACTCAGTCCATAAGCTTGTTCAGGGCAGGAGAGAAGGCACAACTGCAATTAAAGACAAAGGCGGGACTCTTCAGATGGCCAGTAGACTCAATTAAAAGTTGACCAGGGTAGGCAGCTGAAATTTCCAGAGTACGTGACCAGACTCAGGTTGAATGTGGTGCTGCGGTCAGAAACAGCAAGGCAGGTGGTCTTAGAGCTCACAGTGCCCTGTGCAGACCAAATGGAGGAGGCCTTTGAAAGGAAAAGTCAACTACAAGGACGAGGTGGGTTGGCTGGTCTGTCCCTCTGTAAGGCATTCATTCAGCTGGGTATCACAAGAACATGCAAGAGAAAAACCATCAGATCAATTATAGAGGAAGCAAAGGGGGGCTCATAGGTGGTTATGGATTAAGAGGAGCAATCCCTGGATGCAAGTTAGTTAGACATAAATTGGAGCCTGAGCAGGGTCACCTGGGTCGGGGTGTCTGATGCTGAAAGAGGCGGAACATTCAATATCCTTAGGTAACATCACCGATGATGTCTAAGCACATGAGTATATGTATTTTTCAGTCATACCCCTAAGTAAGTTATTTATTCTGAATTGTTCCAGTAAAATCACCCAGCTGTTTAAATGCATAAAACATTATCTTAACATCGTAAGCAGCTTTGGAGAAAGTTTTCAGTTGAATGAATGAATAATTTACCACGTCATTATTCACGGTGGTCACTATTTTGTTGATGTGTCTCAAACTTGCCAATGATGGCGCCATTGGCCGTGGTAAGGTGGGGTTGCTGCAGAAGCAGAACACAACTTCACATCTCTGGGATCCATATTTGAAGGGGTCACAGTGAAACACACCAAAACTGTGGTCTTTATCTGGAGTCGCTTCAGAGTCTGATGAAAGGCTGGTACCTTCAGCATCACTCCTACTGCTACAGACGTGGAACAAAGGGTGTGCTGCTGTTCCTACAGCACAGTGACTAATCTTTGCTCTTTGTGAGCCTTTGTGATGAAACGTAAAGCTTCTAAAAAAAAAAACCCTTATTTGGCTGCCACACTTTTGTTTTAGCACCTATTACTCTGTTTTGAGTAAATGCTGAGGTCATTTGGACAAAGTTATATAGAACTTAAGGCTTTGTTATGACTTCTATTCAATGCCATCTTCTCTGGGAGTTCCCATCAAGCAGGTGGTGCAAAGTGAGGCTGTTGCCTAGCAAATGCACATTAAATGCTAATATTGTCTAATTAAATTATTAATTTTCCGAGTATCAATCCAGTAAACTTCTTTCATCAGCAAACTATTGCTTTCAATCACTGGAATATAGATGACAAACAAACAGCAAATACACAACAAAATGCAACTGGGACTTTTATTCAATAAAAATCATTTTTGGAAAGCTGTTTTAATTCTATAATTATTATAATTAACACAAAATGTAATTATAATTAACACATAGGCCTGTACTAAGTTTTATCCATAGCAAGTTTGGTAAATTAAGGAAATTATACTTTTGACATTTTTAACTGCAGGTTAGATACAGGTTTTTGTGTTTTGGATGAAATTTTTGCCTAATTTTATATCCTCACCTTCAGCCTTTGTTGCACATCACAAAAGGATAATCAGGTTCATATTCAAGAATATCACTGCAATATTCTGGTGGCCCATTATGAATTATTTTTAAGGAATTTTTAGTGTTTTGGGACTAGCTGGTGTAAACAATGGGCCTGTACTGTGTTTTATCCCAAAATGAAAACAAATCTGCTGTTTGTTCCAGGTTAACAATTCCATCAGTTTCTAGTGCTTGAGGTTGTATTTTGTACTCTAAATCCCATTTACTGGTACATATTCATGGAAGTGTGTGTGATGAAAATGTGCCTAGAAAGTGGTAAATTTGAAGGATTTAAGTTGAGTGATGCTTTTCCATCAGTAACCTGTCATGCCTTTGAGTGTTAGTGAGTGGAGGACAGTGTTACATGTGTGGAAAGTTATTCTTATATAATATTTTCAGTTTTTACTTCATCTGGGACAGTTTCATGCAAAGGATTTCTTAGCTGAGGGAAAGAGATTTTATACAGTTGTAGGGAAACTTGAGTGTTTAAAGAACCTCTGTCCTGAATGAGAAAATGGGTTTAGAGAGGGTCAGAGCAAGAGAAAATGAGAGAAACAGGTTGGCCCAGTCCTGTGGAACTAGACAAATGTCTGGGTGGTGGCGCACCTGTTCCTAGGGTGGGGCCAGGACAGGTGGATCTGCTTTAACTCCGTAGTGTCACACAGATGCAGGCACAGTACACAGGAGAAAGGAGAGGAAGAGGGTGAAGCGGACACAGTGCCTGGTTTCACTACGGCTCCAGGATGTTCAAAAAAAAGGACAACAGCACGATTAAGGTCTCCGGGAAGCTCAGCAAGTGAGTGTTGGCCAAGCGGCAGCCTGGGTCTCCCATTCTACTGCTTTTATTTTTTTTTTTCCCCTGGAGGAGTTTCTCCCAGTGTGGAGTTGTTGTTTTCTCTCTTATCTTCTGCCAAATCTGTGCCCTATTCCATTTCAGTACCGCAGCTTCTGTTTCACTGTGCATTTTGGTAGATGTTGATGGTTCTGATGATTCATAATCTGGGAAAAAGTAGTTCAGTCCGCAGCGATCCTGCAGGGACTGGGAACGGAGGCTTCCTTACTTTGTAAACAGTAATGTTAGCTAATCTGTCGGCTTGGCAGGCAGCGCGCAACCCTGAGAACGTCACATTGAACGTTATAGTAAGAATTGATAAGAGTTTTAAAAGCCTTTGCGAGACCCACATCTTTTGTTGCCACTCAAAAAATTGCGAACAATTGTGATTTGGTTGCTGTTCACACTAGAACATAAGTATAGAACGGCAGTCTTTTCTGGAGCTTGTGCAAAAATGGGGTGCCGGAAGGTGACGGTGCCTTACTTGACATAGTATATGGTCGTTGTCATTACTGAATGTTGGCACATCAGTGATGTCATAAATTTAAATACCAAAAAGAACAGAAGATGGTAGTTACACCCATATGTGAATGGCACGCTGTTGAAAGGATTACAGTGAGATGAAATGGCTTTCACTCCCACGCACTTTTTTCAAAGCAGTCAGTGACAATAACATAATTTCAGACTACCACTTAATTCAGATACCAGGTACAGGAACTGATTCTGGAACTATTTCCTTCGTGTATTTGACAAAGGAGATTAGGCCATCGCTTTGTGAACAATGTTAGAAGTTTAGTGACTCACCTCTAATGTATGTTTATATTAATAGCTGTATTTTAGGCTGTTTTAGGCTGGATGTGTAGGTAAGGATTTAATCTGTCAGTTTTTGAGGTGTGATGTTCCAATGAGCTGAAACAGCACCTGAAAACTGAAATCGTTCTATAATCTCTAACGTCTTGTGAGTTTTCACAACTTGCCTGTGAAGGCTCCACCATCTGCGGTTCTGTACAGCAGGTAGAAATAAAAACAGAAAAGAGTTGCCTACGTGGTAAGGCGAATGAAAAAAGTGGTGATGGAGCAGAGAGCTGCAGGAGATATTTTTAATGGACACTTTTGACAGTACAATTTTATAGGAAAAGACCTGGAGAAGGTTTTTCAGCTGAGATCCAGTTTAGGTTGGGTTAGTCTGCCTTCGTTTCTGTGAGAGGTGTGGTGCGCTACACACCCATGTGAGGTAGGAGCATCAGTGTGTTTATGAGGACAACCTGATCACTTTTTAGCTGGGAACTGCATCAAAACCAGTAGAGAAATCGGGTGAGATAGAGCCCAGGGAGAAGGAGAGAGGAGGGCATTAGAGCAGAGAGTTGGAGAACCTGGTTGAGCCGAGCAATGTGGGTCCAGTTCTGCCTCCACTTGAGTGTGTTGTGGAAGCCTTGGGACAACTGTCCTTTTCTTGTTGTGTAACTTCTCAGGAGCCTCCTTCACAGGCAGGACCCTGGAGCATTCAAAAGCGGAGGAATGAATGTTACTCTGAGATAAACCACCACTGGTGTCATGATTGCAAAAGATTTGCATGGGGAATGATAGGCATCTAGGGTAAGAAATATTCTTTAGTGGTGCTGACAGGGTCGACATGGTCCAAACGTACATATGTGTCCACACAGTCAGTCATCCATCGCTTTGGTCTCGCAGCATTAAGCAGTAGCCTGGGAGGCATGTTTGGCAGACTGGACAAAATCACGAGAGCCACCATCTGCACCAGAATTATTTATTTTTTTGGCTTTGATATTAAGTGAAAAACAGCTAAATGACTAAGCTGATGTAACAAAATGGCTAAAAGGAAAGGCCCATAGTTGGCCTACAGTACAGCAGAGGGGGGAGTTCATCTGATGCAGTTGTGCAGTTCTAGGGGTGGAGGTTGGATGTTCACCACAGGGACTTATCTAGAGACACAAGACGAGGAAAAACTGACATGCATTGATCGCTAAACCCCTGTTACAAGCAAAAGTTTCAGTTGAACTCAGTGAAAACAAATATTTTTAAAAAATGCACAGAGGTAATTAATAATCCAAATTAATAATCTGCTTCTTGAATGTTTAGCTCTTCTTCTCCTTTTGAGTCAAAGATTTTTGTGTTTTGAACTCTGAGATGAACTGAAACATTAATACTAATATGTTAATAGGAGATGTGAATGCTTGTTAGTTGAAGAAAAAAGTCTAGAAAATTAAGATTACTATGTATTCTCCTAACAACTATACTTATTTACCCAGTGCTATACCATTTTTATTTTATTGCGCTTATACTTATGTTTACAAGACAGGCTACAACCGTGAAAGATGTGAAATGGATCAGGGATTGCATTTGTTTGTAGAAATGTTGCGCACAGATACAAGATTTTGTTTAAAACCAGCCCATCTTGAGTGAGCTGACATTTTCCAATATTTATATCTATATCCGTTCATTCTTGAAATACACGCTGCCCCTTCAGAATACGCGAGCGTTTGTCTTTTTAAGTTACATCTCTAAAGCAAATGTTAAACCTTGCCAGTTAAACGTTCTCTTGTGCACCAAACACAGGTTCTGTAGTAAATTAGCAACACGATATTCATGTTGGCAAGTATAATTATTTTTAAAAATATGATCTCAAGAAACAAACCTATTGGAACTGTGGCACAATCCAGTTGTAGGTGACACAGGGAGTGTCCAGAAATGCCTGACTTACGAGAAGGTCGAGCTAGAACGAGAGACGAATGATTCGCAAAGCAAAAGTGTGGAATGGCAACCATGAGAAGAATTCTGGAAGAGTTTCTTCATTGATAGATACCTGACTTTCAGGCTCTTCTCCTTTCCACTGAGAATGCCCTTATTCTGTTTGGAACGCACGTTGAACTGAACTACAGCACCTGTACAAAATGCAATGCTCAACATGTAATCCTAAGATGCCCTAAAATGTGTGTGTATTTGAACGATGCAAAAAGGCCCCGAAGCGTGACTGTGATGTTTGCCAGCGTGTGGTGGTGCTGGACGTCACCATTAAATTGTCCGTCCTCCACACAGGAGCCAGGCCAATGACCTGGCCTTGCTGATCGCTCGCATGCAGAAGAATGCTGATCAGGTGGAAAAGGATATCCTGTATGCTGAGGAGAAGCTGGCAGTGGTATAGTGATCTTCTCTTTCCTTCAGGCACACACTGGCACACTGATGAAGTGTAGACATATCCACATTAATTATGGGGCTTTCACTTAGTCATCTTCTTCATTTACAGCTGCGCCTTTTTCCACCTCTCTCCCTGCCGTCCCTGTTCTGCCTCTCTGTCCCCAGGACAATGAGAATTTGAAGATTGAGCAGCCCTTGCTGCACCAGAAGGAGAATGCAGACTACCTAGCAGAAGCTGAGGGCCTGCTGAAGGACCTGTACCTGGATGTGGACAAGGCCAAGAAGATGAAACACCCCCAGGCCAGTGAGATTGAGAGCGAGTGAGTGACTCACTGTCACTAATGTAGTCACCACATAGAGGCAGATTAAGGAGAAGTCCCTCCACCTAGTGGTTAGACTAGAACGGACAAAAAAATTGGCAGAGTTTCTGTTTTATGTGTTTGTATTTTACCGTTTTCTATAAAATATTCAAGGATCGCTTGGAGACCAGAAGTAATAATCATATTGGAGTTACCTAGAAATGCTTGAAAATACGGACATGTGTGATGTTGTAACTGGTAGTTTCCTATATTGTCTGACCTTTAACTAAAAAATGATATGGCATGATGATTCAGTGTGGAGGGGGTGACATCTTTGTGACAGTGTGGTGGTCAAAGTTTTGGTAAAGGTGGAAATCCTCTCTCAGTATTGCGAAGCATTTCTTCGTACAGCTGCTGAGGACTTGTAACCAGAAGGCTGCTGGTTCAAATCTTTCCGTAGTTATGAAGGGTAAAGAATTTCACCTTAATTTCATAATGCCACATCCAATCCTTTAAAAGGGAAATATTTTTGAATTGTTGAAGAGTTACTGCTTTTCTTCTTCTTCTGGTTACATTAAGTTGAGTGGCTTGGTGGCACAGTGGATAGTAGTGCTGCATAGCAGTAGGTGGACGGTGCAATTGGATGTGGGTTTGGTCCCCATTCAGTGTATGTGGAGTTTGTATGTTTCCCCCTGTGGATGCCCTGCATTGCCTCACACAGTCCACAGATATGTGTTTCTGGTGCACTGGCAACTAATTTGCATATAGTGTGTGTTACATTGGTCTGCTGTCTAGGGAGTTTACTGTAGTCTGTGCTACTTTGGAGGATTTTTTTTAATGTATAGGTGCTTTTTCCCCAAGTATGACATGGAAAAGGGACTAAGTCTGTTTCCCTTCAACATTTAGTGTCAGCCACCTCCATGACCGATGGTTGAAGGATTGCGCTCTTTACCGGGAAATTTATGAACCAAGAAAGGAAGTTGAAGTAACTCCCAGGATCGACTGGGTTCAGGTGCTCAATCAGAAACAGGTAAGCCAGACATTCTCTGCCTCCCTTTTCCACAAAGTTCATTCTCTTACTTTCACTATATGTTGCCATTGTTTCACACAACAGGATTGGAGGCACAGATGATTTAGTACCGCATGCCATAATATACAGGGAACCGTTCCAGCCCTTAAATGCCAAGCTGCTTTAGTTGTGTGTCATTGTCAGTCCTGAATGAAGGAACATTAGGGATTCATTGTCTGACTGTGGTACTCATGATCTCATCCAGAAGCAGGTGAACGCAGAGCAGTACGGCCCCACAGTGTCAGACTTGGAGAAGCAGATCGCTGCACACAACATTCTGCACAAGGAGATTGAGGCGTATGGCCCTCAGCTGAGCGTCAACTCTGGCTACTCTCCGGTATGGAGGTCCCACACACACTATACCCCACATACTATAGTGGATTCCTCTGATTGACTAAATACAACAGAAATTCCTGAAATTTCAATTGAAGACATTCATGTAATAACAAGATGGTTTACAATTGAGACTATATACTGACTATATATGTGTGTGTGTGTACACACACACACATATAGAGAGAGAGAGAGAGAGTCAGTGGTCAGTACAGGGAACTGATTGAATTTGACTGTCGGAGCATATTAAATAATGCCGTAGGGAATTAACTTTCTTATTTCTGGTCTTTCAGGAGCAGTTTGCTGCCATCAGGAAACAGTACAACAATCTTTTGGTGAGTAATAATGCTGAAAAGAAATAAACGTTTAGAGCTCAGTGCTGAATTTTAGTAGTACTTGAGATTATAATTTTAAACGGAGTGCTACACAGTTTTGATGATAATATTGTGGGGATCAGTTTTTGGGAAGGGACATTTGGTTTTATATCTTCTCCTGTCTTGCAGGACAACTCCAAGTGGAGGCGCCACTACCTGAGCAGCCTGTATGATTACATTCAGGGCTGTAACAAGGAGATATCCTACCTGGGTGATGAGCAGAAGAAGATCCTGAAGCAGGACTGGAGTGACCAGATGGTGGACCCGCCAGATGTCCGAAGACAGTATGAGGTGAGAGGGTGTTTTGTCGTGGGAGCTGCTGGCACCTGGACTTCCATGAGGAGGAACTCGGGACACGTAACATCCATGTGCATGTTGCACTGCAGAAAGGGGCAGCAGGTCAACTGGTGGTTAAGGACAATAACTTGGAGGTACTTGATTTCACAGACCTGCCGTATAAACCAGTTGGATTAAACCAGTAAAATGAATGAATACATTTCCTTTTAACAAAGGCAGGGGCTAAACAGTGAAACACTTATGCAGACTGGGTCTTGCAATATGGTTGCCATTCAACAGAACAAAGCCTAGTTCTTTTTTACTAATGATTTTAATATGTTTTCATTAGAATTTCAAGAATAACAGTTTGCTGGCCCACGAAAGTGATGTGAATGCACTACAAGACGACGGAGATCGACTCATAGAGGCACAGCACCCTGCCAGTGCCATCGTTGAGGTGTGTATTTGAAATGACACAAATTACTGGAAACCCGGAGTTTAAAAAAAAATTGTACAAGATACACAAGAGTTTGTGCACAGCACCAAAGAACACCTTTTTGTTTTGTAAATATAAATGTCCAACCAGACAGCGAGCTTTATGAGATTTCAGTGGTGAAGTGTTTTATGGACCCTTTATTTTCTGCCCATGTATGTTGCAGAACCACAAAGAAGCACTGCAAAATGAGTGGCAGAAGTTCCTCAATCTGTGCATTTGCCAGGAAGCCCATCTGAAGAATGTAGAGGACTACAAAAAGGTAGGAGAAGGGACATGTGGAGAGGTTTTGGAAATACGCATATAGCTGTTGGTCTTGAACCACAGTACACGCAGAATGAGAAACCTGACGTAGGTACCAGCGCTCAGGAGATGATTTATTGCTGCGTTTTCCATTCAGTTCCAACTGGATCTGGACACATTGAATGAATCCATGGCCAAACTGAACACGAATGTGGACCCCAAAGCACTTAACAACAAAACCAACACTGAAATGCTTCTTCAGCTCGAGGTAAATCAGAGCTACTGTTATCGTGTTTTCGATGTTTCTTCTGTGTCAGGTCTGCAAATTGAGATATGTCTCAAAGACATTTTCCAGGCAGAGAATGCAGTTTAGCAAAGCTGGGCAGGATCCTGTGTTCAGCTTCTCTGTGTTTTTCTCTCCTAACAGGGAGATGAGAACACAGTGCAGAGGAACGAGCTGCTCCTCACCGACCTGAAGACACGCAGTGCCAGTGTGGTCCCGCTGAAGCTGCGCCGCTCCATGCCCAGCAGACCTGTGGGTGTGGAGTCCCTGTGTGACTGGAGCACCAGCAAGGTACATGGCTCCCACCCTGCATCACCAAAACAGACATCTACTGATACTCTTGCTAAAATAACCCACCACTTAACTTTGTAATGTTGATAGACAATACACTCACCAAGTAACCTGAAGTACATGCCTTTGGACTGTGGGAGAAAACCCACAGAAACACGGGGAGAATTTCATGTGGACTGTGATGGATTCAAACCCACACTTAAACAGCCCAGGTGTTGTGAGGTGGCAGCGCTACCTGTTGCATGTCCATGCCACCTCTTATGTATAATGAAAAAAATAGATACAACATTCCTATGTTATTTTCCATCATATCCAGTATATCATTTTTAAAGAAAAAACATTAAAAATACTAAAAACCCTTTGGAGTCAAGATATTCATCTAAAATTATCACCCATTGAACTAGTAACAATTTCGCATCAGGTTTCCAGAACGCAATGTTTAATTTTAGACCACAGAAGTTTTATGTGAGAACTTCACCTGTTTCAGTCATCAGTGACTCGAGGAGAGAAGCTTGTTTTGAAGTCCAACGCGGACAATGAGAACTGGGAAGTTCAAGCCAACAATGGTGTCATCAAAAAAATACCTGGAGTGTGTTTCATGGTGCCACCGCCAGACCAGGAAGCCATTGACAAAGTGAACAGGTAATGAATTAAAGCAAATTCTTAAATGGCAAAGTCAAAGTGAACAAGAAGAGAAGTGAATCAATCCAGGTTCTCAGGCAGGGCACATTAGTTGTTAGCACTATGTAAAAAGTCCTTTTGTTTGGATAGGAGCTAACAGTTACTCCTGAATAAGTCTAAGCTTTCAAATCTGTATATGCTGGAGTAGATTGGGTGCAGATCTTGAAAATCTGAAGAAGAGGAGAGCATCCCTGCAGGCTTCACTGAAGAATCCCTCCATGGAGGTTGTTCGTCAACAGAAATCCGGTGAGTAGATTTGTGCTCCTCAGGTGAAGACCAGGACAACATAATGTGTGGCACTCCACTGAAGCATGAACACGCCTAGATTCTGTACTAATTTTAAATGGCAGCAGTGCTTTTACTTTCTTTCTTTCTTTCTCAACGCCTGTCTCATCGTACACTGTACTCTGCCACCCCTCAGGCAACGTGTCCAGTAGCCAAGACAATGCCAAAGCCCAGGAAGCTGCCAAACGCCTGGACAAGCTGGACAAGGACCTGGAGCAAACCAAGAAAGGTGTGCTTTACGTGATGAGAGGCCCGCTTGATCAAAGTGACCCAGCCGGAGACCTTTCCAACCGGCTGAGGCAGCAGGAGGTAAGGGTGTAGGGCTCTCTGAGGATTTTTTCATTAAGTCTTCTCTTTTGACCTTCTTTTAAATCTTTACTTATTAGAGCTAATTGCCCTATACTTTCAAAATAGTCTAGAATCTTTAAAAAGTGCATTGTATGTAGTTTGATTTTTGTGTGTGTGTGTCTCACGTTGGCTTCTTGAATTTCAAGCGAGGAATGATGTTGTAACTGCTTTACTGGTTTATTTGGTGCCCTTCAGAAATCAGCCAAGGATCTGAAGAACATTGAGCAGGAGACAGCAGCTGTCAAACGTGATCTGGAACCCTTCCTGTCTCAGAAATCCAGCAGTCTTACCTCCTCTTCCCTGCCTCTCCAATTGAGCAATCTCAAAAACAAGCAGGATGACACAGCAGCTCTCACTGATCTCTACACCAAGAAGTAAACTCTCAAACACACAGTCAGAAACGGGTATATAAGAAGCATACAGGCATTAATGAAAACTAGTTCTATGAACAGCTTCTTCTTACAATCTTCCTTAACAGGGCTAATGCCTCTCTTAACCTGGAGAACCAAATAAAGAAGGTGGATACCATAATCTCTGGATTTGAGAAGCAGCTGTCTAATGACAAGACCATCCCAGATGTACCCAATGCCATCCAGACACGAACCCAGGAGATTCAGGTGTGGTCATCGTGAATCAGTGATACTGAAACTGTTGCACTGCACAGCATCTTGAAAAACAAGACTAGATGAATTATTAGCCCACGTATCTAAAGTTACACGTCTCTTATCTCAGGGCATTGCCAGATAGTGGTTTCTGTGAAGTTTTGAAACTCACCATTCCTTTTAAACTTCTACGTTGGCAGAGGCTGCGCAAGGATGTGGCCAGCAAGCAGGATGAAATGAACAAGCTGAACAAGGAACTGGAAACCACTGAGCAGCTGTGCAGTACACTGCAGAAGAGCTACCAGGAATACTGCCCTGACATCCGCAGGCAGGAGAGCGAGGTCAACCGCCTCAGGAATCGCTACGCTACCATCAGCAAACAGCTGCAGGAGAGGTAGGAGCCCCTGAAGGAAGAACTTCTGCCTTCAAAATATTTGTTAGTCATACAAATTTATTCATTCATTTGGAGCCAGAGCCATGAATTTTTAGCTCATAATATAACATGCTATGTGTACTATGAAAGTAAACTTCTTTTATGCTGAGTTGTCCATTGTGTCTCCGTACACAGAGAGCGCATTTTACAAGAAGCAGGCAAAAAGAACCAAGCTTTTGAGAATACCACGCAGTCCATGGACTCCTTCCTCAACAGCCTGCCCGACAACAAAATCAGTCCTACCGACAGCCTGTCTCAGGTCAACGCCAAGCAGAACTCGCAGAAGGTCAGTGCAGGACTTTGCACACGAGGGATACAATGGCTTTGACAGTGCTGAAGGATGTAATGTATGTATATTATTAAAAAAATTTTAAAAATCTTGAATAGAAATTACTTTATTACTGTTATAAGCACTCCTTTGTTTTTCATAATGAAGAAGTCTGATGAAACCATTTTGCATTTCACCTGCCATGGAATTAAGTTCACTTCAATGAAATTTAACCCAACAACAAATGGTCAAAAAAGTTCTAATGTCCCAAATGCTTAAATTGATGATTTATTGCAGAGGGTAGTGGAAGACATCAGGAGGAAGGGAGATGAGGTTGACCGAATTGTTGACCTGTCCCAGGACCTTCAGACAGTGATTAATGTAAGACCATTTATAGCCTCTTACCTGCATACTAAACTTCTACCACCATCACCAAAAAAGTCAGCTAAAATTAGTGTCCTACAAAAATCTGTAGGACTGTGTTGATGAAAGTTTCTGATTTAATGCTCTTCCCATCAGATAATGACATAAATGACTTTTTGAAAAAGATTTCCCAGTGGGGGGTAAAAAAAAAAAAAAAACTCTGGTTGTGATTTTTCCAGGAATATGAGACCAACTCTAACAAGTACAGCAACTCGCTTGATGATTCTGTTGCCTCAAGTTCCAAAAGGCTCTACTCATCCAGTTTGGGTGACTCCGTGCAAAAACAGGTAGGACAGAGAATCTGTCGTCTGTAATCCTGCAAGGTACACCTTCAATAAAGTGACATGACAAATCTCAGTTTGCGGTCTTGCTGATCGGCTCGATTCTGGTTCCTTTGACTTTAACTTTCTTGTGCGTAATCTCCAAAACTGGGTTGGGGTACTTAAGCTAATGACAGGCCCTATGTTACTGTGCAACAGGAGAAGGCTTTGGTGAACCGTTATGCTGAAGTGTCTGCAAAGAACGAGCAGCTGCTGAACCAGATGAATTTAGCCAAGAACATCATTGCACAGGTAATGAAAAAGTGAAGCAACACTTAGGTGCTGAAGCCAAAAACCAGTGAGAAATACATCACCATATTGTTATTGGAACTTGTTTTAAATGTTATGGTCTCTGTTAAAGCCACATATTGATAATTAATTTCCTAAAACTCTTTTATAAACTGAAAATAAGGGTACATTTGTATTATTAAAGGATATCTGCAGTTATGCTGTACAGCTGACTGAAATCCTTTATACTTGCTAGATATAAAAGATAATAAAGACATTTGTAGTACAAAAAATGGGGGATATCCTACTCCCACTTTTAAAATCAGTTTTATTATCTCATCTGAATAGAATGAGGAGAAGGCCAACCAAGTGGTGGTGCAACAGCAGCTCCAGCAGCAGAGTTTTCAGAAGAGTCAAGAAGAGGCTGATAGTCTGAAGAAAGAACTGAATGATGAGATTACCAGACGAAGTCACACAGAGACAACCTTGAGTACGTTCAGAACACGCATGATATCTCTGAAGAATCGCAGAGGGGTGGAGAGACTAGAGGAGAAAGAAGTGCTGCAGTACTACCGTGACCCTAAACTGGAAACTGATCTGGAGATCCTGAGAGGCAAGATCCATGAGGAATCCCTAAAGCGCTCTGGCACTCAAACACAGATTGAACTGATCAATGAGAAGATTGTCAGCATAGAACGAGAGCTGAAGAGCGTGAAGCCCAAACTTGTGACCAAGGAGGTGACAGAAATTGAAAGAGACCCCCAGCTCGATGTCGAAGCCAATAAAGTGAGAGAGGAGATACGCAAACTGCAGGAGGAGCTTCGGACAAGAGAAACTGAAACTGTACATATGAAAACTGAATTTACAATTCTGCAGCAGAAGAAGCCAACTATCAAGGAGAAGGTGGTGAAAAAAGAAGTAGTAAGACTGGAGAAGAATCCAGAAATGCTTAGAGCTGTAAAAACCTTTGAGACTGAAATTGCAGATGAAAGTTTAAGGTGCAAGAACCTGAATGATGTAATCTTCCAAACCAGGAGCCAAATCAATACCCTGGAAAGGATTATCCCCACTGTAGAGCCAAAGATTATCACCAAAGAGGTGAAGAAAGTGGAACAGGACCCAGAACTCATCAGTGAATCCAAGAGACTGCGAACAGCTCTGGAGGATCAGAGGAGTGAAAACATAGCACTATTGAGGGAGATAAATGACTTCCAGGCTCGATATATCCGGGTAGATCAGTTGAAGCAAAATGTGGAAATAAAGGAGATCATCAATGAGATTTACAGGGTGGACCCCCAGACTGAGATGGAGCTTGTACGCCTGAGGAATGAGATTCAAGACTCGAGCAGACGTCGTGGTGATTTGGAGAAAGAAATCGAGTTAGTCAGAGTTGACCTCACATCACTGCGATCTCAAAAGCCTAAGGTGGAGACGAAAGAAGTCCTCCAGGAAGTGGTGAAAGAGGAGAGAAGCCCCGAAATTATTAAGGAAATTCAAAGACTCAACGAGCAGGTATTCCGCTTACAGAGTAGCTATGATACGACCCACGACGTACTGCTTCGTCTCCGGAAAGAAAGAGATGAATGGAAGGCTGAAAAGTCCAAGGTGGAAACAAAGCTTGTTACTAAAGATGTTGTTAAGTATGAGAACGATCCACTCTTGGAGAAGGAGGCTGATCGACTCAGAAAGGAACTGCGTGATGAAATTCAACGCCGCCGTACCACTGAGGAATTAGTTTTTGACCTCGTGAACAAGTATATCCTGCTAGAGAGACAGAAGCCAGAGGAGAAGGTTGTTTTGCAGGAGGTGGTGCGTCTGGAGAAGGATCCCAGGCAGATTATGGAGCATGAAAAACTAAACAGGGAACTGGATGAGGAAATCAAGAAACGCAGACAGCTGGAACTGGAAGTACAGCAACTGAGAGCCCTAGTGCTGGAGAAAGAGAGAAGCCTCAGAGAGATGGATGAAAGGCAAAAGAAGATCCAGGTAGAGATGGAACTGAGACAAATAAAAGCCAGAATTTATGAACTGGAAAATGCACCACCACCCATTGAAGAGAAAATTGTGATTGAAGAGGTCCTTAAGGTTGAGAGAGATCCAAAACTTGAGAAGATGACCACTGGATTGCGTGCAGACTTTGACAAAGAGAGCAATGATATCTTGCGTCTGAACAGGGAGATCAGAAATGTTACTCTTAAGCTGGATATCTTGCAAAAAGAAAAGTCTTTAGAAAAAACCGTGTACAAAGAAGTTATTCGAGTAGAGAAAGATCAAGCTGTGGAAGCTGAAAGGGCTCACCTCAGAGATCAAGTGACTCGTGAGAGAAATTCCAGACGGGACATGGAAGACGAAATCCAGAGGCTCAGAGACAAGCTGAATCGACTGCAGAACACAAAGACAAGTGTCTCCCGAGAGGCCACCAATTTTACTCAGAACAGAGATGCCCTGGTGAGGGAGAAGGAGAATCTTTTGAAGGAGCTGAGAACACTGGAATCTGAGAGGCAGGACACCACTATATCCTTCCAGCAGCAATCCAGGCTGATGAGTGAGAGAACCCAGAAGAACAGACAAAAAAGCATCAAGATGGAATCAGATGTGCAGCGTCTGGAGAGGGAGATTCTGAATGAGAAAGACAAGATAAACAAAAGGGAGAATACTATTAGGGAACTAACGAACAACATAAAGAAGGAAGATACCTCTGAGACACGAACAACTGAGACAAACATATCCACTAAAATTACTATCTTAGATCCAGAAACAGGCAAAGATATGTCACCATATGATGCTTATAGCCAGGGTCTGATTGATCGCAAGCAGTACATCCATCTGGAGGAGCTGGAGTGTGACTGGGAAGAAATTTCTTCCACGGGTCCCGATGGAGAAACCTCTCTGCTCCAGGATCGCAAGAGTGGCAAGCAGTATTCTATCAAAGATGCGCTGAGGGATGGTAGGTTGACGCAGTATGAGCTCCAGCTATTCAAAGAACACAAGATGCCAATTTCAGAGTTTGCCCTTCTGGTTGCTGGAGATGAAAGGAAACCGCTTAAAAGCTCTACAACTTCATTTTCTAATGGCAGCTTACCTCGTGGTAATGAACAGTTGCCCATTTGTGGAATACTTGATACTGCCACTAAAACTCCTCTGCCTGTGAGAACTGCCATAGCCCGGCAACTGATTGACTCCAACACAGGTCAGAAGCTGCTTGAAGCACAGGCAGCTACTGGCGGAATCATAGACATCAACAGCAAAGAACGCTACTCGGTTCACAGAGCAGCAGAACGTGGACTTGTGGACTCAAACCAATTGCAGAGACTACTCAATGCTCAGAAGGCTTTCACAGGAGTGGAAGACCCCATGACCAAGGACCGCCTTTCAGCAGGGGAAGCCATCCAGAAAGGCTGGATTCCTAAGGATAGTGCCATGTGCTACCTGGAGGTACAGCACCTGACCGGGGGATTGGTAGACCCAAAAAGATCTGGCCGTGTTAGCCTCATTGATGCCATTCAACTTAAAATGATCGACAGCACCATGCTCAGAGAGCTCCAAGAGGAGTCAAACTACCCCAAAGATATAGTCGATCCCATTACAAAGCAGAAGCTCAACTACAAACAAGCTATGGCTCGCTGTGAGAGAGACCTTGCTACAGGGCTCTTGTTCCTACCTTCTGCTGAGACTTCCTATATCCCATCATATTCCAGCCACCGAGTCTCCTACTTTTAGACTTACTCACAGGCAGACCAGAGAAAATGCCTGCAGCTGAAACGTGACAGAATAGTTAATAGAAAACATTCAATACAAAACTTTAAACAAAACGTGACAACCTGCCTCAGGAAGTTCTACCAATATTCCTTTTTCATTTTAGGGTCACTTTATTGCTGCTTGTACTTATTTTCATGTAATGCTTTCATTTTTTTGGGACTTATTTAAATGTCACAAGCAGCATTTCTGTTTGTGGGGGGAAAAAAAAAACATTGAGCTTCATCTTATCCAAAACAAATTTGTATTGCGATACTTGGGTTAAAGGGTATTGTTACCTTTTTGTTTATCAAGCTTTGCTGATAAATATCTTGAAGTATGAAGGCTTTAACATTCGTGTAACATTGCATTTTGTTTGTATCCTAAACATATACTTTGATTAAAATTTACATGATTCAAGTTTATTGTCCTGTTTTGTAAACTTTAAATCACACACGTACACGAAAAATCTACACTCAGGTATCAGTATACAACCATATTTCGTCTGGAGAACTATGACATTACACAAGCCAAAGTGGGCAGATGCATTAATCCGTTAAATGATGCTAGAGACATGAAAAGAAACAATCTTATTTGGTTGAGATAGAAACAGAGATCCAAGTAAAAATGCCAGTGGTGAGAAATTCTGATCGGGAATAACGTGGGAAAACATCTCCAGTCTGGTTTTCCGTGGTGCCACAAAGCATTTTTCTTAATCTTCCATGTCGTATCAAAGTATTTTGTCTTAATATTTCTCCAGGCAAAAATAACTGAGCAACAGTCTCTGATGTTGTGGAATTCTTAAGTCTTAAGTCTCATAGTGGATGAAGTGGTGCTTTGGGTTCCTCACTCTCGTTCCTGGAAGTAGTTCCTCTGTTTAGTGATGGCATGCTGCAGTAAGGCAAGGTTTACTCCTTCTACACAGTTCAGCACACGAGCACACACCACTGCACCAATCCCTGTTGGAAGGAGAGGAGACAAAAATGTGGAGAACCGATAAAAAGGCATCAGTGAACAGACTCGTAACCCGAAGGTTGCCAGTTCAAATCCCAGGTAGGATACTGCTGCCTGGTAAACTGTACCACCAAAAATTTAATTATGCTGCTAAAATATCCAGGTAACAACTATTCAAAAGTCCTTCAGCAAAAAACCAATCTCCCTCTATACTCCTGTTAAACTACAACCCAAATAATTCTTTTAACTAGGTTATGGAATGCAGTTTGATTTCCTTTTTTACTGTTGTGGCTCACACCATAGTCGACCTTCACAAATAAATATTGACTCATGTGTTTGAGCTTCTGCCATTAGAAAAGTTAACATTTGAATTGAATAGTGGCACAAGAATTCTGGATGAGTTGGTTATTTTTCTGAACTTATTAGATAGTGCTCCATGACCATCCCACTTGTATATTTTAGCTGCTCAGTCACAACACGTATGAAAATGTGCTCCACCTTAGTCTTTTACACTTACCTTCTTTCTTCTCAAGCTCCCCCAGGGCTATGTACTGACTTCCAACCAGTGGATGAAATGGCTCCACAAAGGCTGTGTGAATCATAACTTCACATTGTTTTGATGCCTGCTGAGAAGAAAGAACAGCCAGGGAATCTTCTGCCTGGTAGGACACCAGTCTAAGAGAAAGGGAGATACAAAGTGACCACAGAGAGCATCTGGGAACATTGTCCCAAAAACAAAAATTCAAAGTATGCAACATTTTTAATATTTTCTAAGTGATGAGCAATGGAGGCTGCTCACCTGCCGAATGTCCTCACTGTTGCTCCTTCCTGAACTGCTCCTGAGCTGATCTCCCAAGGAAAGTGAAAAGCTCCTGCTCCTGGAAGCATCTCTCTCGGCCACTGAAAAGCAGACACTCGGCTAACAAATCGTAAATTCTAACAGCACCAGTTTATAAAAGTTCTAAAAGCACTTTTTGCGCCCAGAGACACCGGTGTCAAATCCCGTCTCGTCTTGGATCACCGAACTCGTGCTTCCAGCTCGCCGCCCTCGGACGGGCGCACGTTACGTTGTTCCCGCCCCCCCGCTCAATGCCATTGGGGAAGCGGCCGCCGGGTCACGGGGTTGCCAGCGAACACGAAGACGATAGGCCAGTCGGGTGTGACGTCCAAGAAACGCACCTTGTCCCGCCTACTTTTAAAGACAACCAGGAAGCTGTGCTGTCAACAGCCTCCATTTGTTATCTTGCGGGCAGAAGGTTATATTGTGACGCAACGTTTGCTGTACATGCTTTAGAATTATTAATACATTCCTGACATTAGCTTTACCTTCGTCATGAATCCTGACATCCGCAGAGAACGGGAAAATGCGTCTTTCAAGACCGAGGTGCTTACACATATTCTCAACGGCGGTCCGGAGAAAACGAAAAGGAGAAGAGAAATCGGTGAGATTAGTGTCCCAGTAAGAGTGTGAAAAATAACCGTCAACTTTCAAAAACATGTTTCGCGTTACTTGCTCTACGCTACTCTGTTTGCAGAGCGTTTTTTATTTTCTCTTAATTCCCGTTAGAAGTCCTGAGGGTTTACTGGGCGTTTAGCTAGGTGCTGACCGGCTGCAGCTAACTGCACGGACCGAGATCGCCACTGTCTGTATTCACGTTCTGAAAGCAGCAGCATACAAATGTTCAAAAACTTTTATTTAGCCGTTGCCTATTATTCATTGCGGTGTTACATGACCTTTACCACGATTTACCCGTTTGAACAGCAGGTTACTCTTACTGTATCTGGTTAGGGTTAGTGCGTTGATGAACTGTACTACAGCAGGTGGAGAATTGCGACAGAAAACCATAAGGTTGTTCTGTAACACCCCAAACCACTGCGCCACTTGCTGCCGCTACCTGTTGAACCTGTGTATAAAACTTTTAGATTCACAATTGCATTTCCGATATCATTGTTTCCAAAATATAGAGAACATGGTGCTCAGTGACCCAGACTTTCAGCACGAGGACCTCAACTTCCTGTCCCGCAGCGAGCGTTATGACGTCGCTTTGAAGAAGAGTGCCCAGATGATCCTCAAGTTGCGGGAGTATGGCATCTCTGACCCAGAGGAGATCTACCTCTACAAGAGGTGTGTGTGCCGCAGCTGAAATTGTAAGCTGTAGATGTTAAAATGACTGCTTTTGCTACAGTTTGATAACCTTTCAAAAGAATTTACAGTTGATTGGAAACTTGGATATATAATATATTCAGCAAAAGTATTCAAATATTCACATCTATATATGTAATTTCAGAACCATTAGGGCCAGTAGGTGTTTTTTTTAAGGAGGTTATTGTTCATAATGGATTTTTTTTTTGTTGTAGTTTACGGTGGTACATGTGCAAAAGCAGCAGATCTTGTTTTTCTGTTGTGTACGTGACACTGGCACAGAGTCAGATGGATGACAGAATAAAGGTCTCTGTAAAGAACTGAAGCTTGGCAGAATTTTTTGTAAGCAGGAGAAGGGTCAGTGATAGGTGTATTGTAACCGTGTCAGAGTGCATGCTGAATTGGGTTGGTTTAGTATAGACTGTCATCTTTCCATTTCTAATAACAAATATTGGAAATAAATTTGTCTTTGAAGTTCAGACTAAGCTGATAGAAAAATTTGTTTTTTTTAAATAAAATACTATACAAATATAACTGCGAAGGGGTCCTTTGCTGTCTAGCAGGTGCAGAAAGCTGTTGAGCAATATTTCTTGAAAGCTGTGAAAATGTGATTTTGCGATAATAGTGTTAGGGCATCTCCCTCTCATTTTGTTTAATGAGATAATAGGGCAAAACCATTTTGGGTTTTTCCTGCTGGGAGTCTGGAGCCCAGATCCTCCAGTTTCAACTCAGCCTGTGCCTGTCCCCTTTCAGTGCTGTGAACAGGGGCCACGTCAATCCCATGGGTCTCCACTACGTCATGTTCATACCGTTTCTGTACAACATGTGCAGTGAAGAGCAGCTCAGCAAGTGGCTTCCCCTTGCACAGTCCTTCAAGGTGATAGGCACCTATGCCCAGACTGAGTTGGGACACGGTCAGTCTAAATATGGTGGTATTTGGAATGTAATAGTTGAGGTCAAGGAGCATCCCTTTTTCTTCAGTAGAGGAAGTCTGCACAGAGGGGAATCAAGGGAAATGTTTTTAGTCTTTGTAAGGTGATTTTGTTTTTTGGGCCATACAATGAAACCATCTATTTCCTGTAGGTGTTTGACAGACCTTTGTAGTTTGTACTGTTTGGTTTTCCTGAAATGCAATCCCAACGTAACAACATTTTTTCTGTCCTTTGATGTCAAACATGCTTTCCGGACTTTTGCTTGTAGGTTTTTAGTAACTCTGATGGTGAGCCTGAGACTGTAGTCGCTCACTTTGTAAGTAGATTTAAAAAAATACCTGAATAGGGCTTACTAAAAACAAGGCAAATGAAGAACATTAACACAAACCAGATACTTGAGCAAATATGGAATCATTTACAGACTCTGAATTCCTGGTCTTCTGTGTCTATTTCTCCTTTTGTTTATCACCTAATGCCCTTTATATCTGTTCTCTCTGTAACTTTAGAAAGTTCATTTCTTGCTTTTTGATTGTAAAGGCTTGAAATCACTGCCTTTAATGACTTAACTTGTCCTGACTATAAATCTAACTTTGTCATCGTGTAATCAGATGTAACACCAGTAAACAAGCAGTGTTGTTACATTTAGAACCTGAACGATTCTTCAATGAGTCAACGACCTTTAGAACTTTACAGAGAGAAAATAGGACAATATATTCTTAAAGTTGTTGCAAACTGGCAACAAATCCTGCCAAGTTGAGGTTTGTTTGACATGTTCTTTTTAATTATGTTGCTTCACAGTGTCCTTTATTGACACTGATGGAACATCCTCGTTTAGATATTTTTATGTTTATAGACTACAAATATTTTGAAAGATCCCACACATGCACATGGTGCATTTTCTTTCAGACTGTTATGTTTTATTACTTAAGTCATCTTCTAGATGACTAGGTGGCCTCTGTCTTCTAGAATTTTTGGTTTGTTTTACCTTCTCAGTAGTCAGCTTCTCTCTACTGAGTAATGTTTAAAGTTCATTTCTCCTGACTTGTTTTTTTTTTTAGCTAAACTAAAGGAATTGAAAACATTTACTGAATGTATATTTCTTATAAATTATATTTTTCACATATCCTAAAAAGGTATTTGCTGATCACTGACATATGCGTGCACATAATTTTTCTTCCTGTCTGCTTCTCAGATAGCAGTTTCCAGAAAAATGAAAATGGGTTTTGCTGCTTTTGTGAATCTACCTAATGTCTACTTAATTTGTGTTGTTTGCATTATATCAACATGCTTTATATTAATATTTTACAGAATCAAAAGATTGTTTTCACAGCTGTGTATTCAGTACATGGTGCTGCCTTGCATGACTTGCTCACAAGATGGTGTTGTTTCTTTTTCTTTTTTTGGTGGACACTATCTCCTTATGCCTGTTCGTCTGCCCATCACTTCTTACTGTCATACTCTCTTTCAATGTCACTTTCATACATAAACTGCTTTGAATTTTCTTTCGGAAAAACAATCACCTTTTCCTCCGTTGTCTCTTCATCTCTCTCCCTGTCTTGCCCCCTCCCTTTGGTATTTGTTCTACGTCTCTGCTCTTGCCTACCTGTACAAACACAATCATGCGCTCACTTGCACACATGTACACACGCATACACACTCATTCTAGCTGTGTGCATCATGGGCGACCAGAGCCCTTGGACCTCCACCTGGGAATGTTCCTGCCCACGCTGTTGAACCAGGCCACACCTGAGCAGCAGGACACCTTCTTCATGCCTGCCTGGAACCTGAAGATCATTGGCACATATGCACAGACAGAGATGGGCCACGGTAACAGAGCCAGTGACTCCCAGTTCAGTTTTTTTTTTTTTTTTCTATCCACAGTTAGAATGGCATAGTTTAAGGGCTGAACAGCAGTTTAGTTCCCTCAAAACTAACACGAAGGACTTTGTTCTAAAGTCTTCAGAATAACTCCGAGAACATTTAAAAACACAGGAACCTCTCTTTCATTTTACCAAAGACGCTTAATGAGATAAGGAAGTAAAAAGTATTAATATATATCAAAAGGTACTCAGCTTAAAAGTACTCAAGGTGGTGGGTTTAGTTTTTTGGTAAATTGTGTCTACATAATTTTAGTTCCACTCTCCTTTAATACAGGGTGAACAAATATTTTTGAAATTAGAAATTTAACTAGCTTTCTGAAGTCTCCTTGTGCCGTAGTGCTGTCAAGCACCTACAGGAATATCTCGCGGGTTCCTATTCCCAGACCCCTCTGTGCTCAATCCAGATATTTAAATTAGACAAACTGCTTATGTAATAACTTATATGAAGAGTGAAATGGACGCATTATACATCTCTGGGTTCTTTCAGCTCTTTATAGTTCCTCTTGCATTTGTTACATTTTCCTCTGTTTGTCTAGGCACCCACGTCCGTGGACTGGAGACCACTGCAACCTACGACCCATCCACCCAGGAGTTTGTGCTGAACAGCCCCACAGTCACCTCCATAAAGTGGTGGCCAGGGGGATGTGAGCACAGCTGATGTTTGGTCAATTTCCTCTGTTGGACAGACGTTTATGACCGTGCAGAATACTGAGTGTCTGCTTTCTGTCTCCAGTGGGAAAGACATCCAACCACGCAGTGGTCCTGGCTCAGCTGTACACGCAGGGGAACTGCCACGGTCTGCATGCTTTCATTGTGCCTATCCGCAGCACGACCACACACAAGCTGCTGCCAGGTGCCTGCTATGCAGCCATGATATCTCTTCACCTGTGTAAGAGAAAGGAGGATTAAAAAATAGCTGCAGTTCTCTCTGTACTACCATCAGTGTCCCTTTGCAGGCGTGGTGGTGGGAGACATTGGGCCCAAGTTTGGCTTCGATGAAGTGGACAATGGATTCCTGAAGCTGGAGAACGTACGGATCCCACGAGAAAACATGCTGATGAAATACGCAAAGGTAGGCAGCTTCACACACGTATGCCAGGATGAATGTAGTAGAGCATAAAGAAACGCACATTACAGAAAACCGTATACGTGGGTCAGTGATGGAAATGAACCGTTAATAAAACGTATCTGAGGAACAGAAACGGTGTTTAAACCCAGTATTCACAAGGTGATGGCTGCAGTGTCAACAGCTGACAAGTTTGCAGCCAGAGCTGAGATGTTCTACCTTTGAGGGGTGTTATAACTGAGGCTATGTTGGCACATTGTGTGTGTTGTGTGTGCGGGCACTTGCAGGTTGAACCAGATGGAACCTATAAGAAACCTCCAAGCGACAAGCTGACCTACAGCACGATGGTGTTCATCCGGTCAATGATTGTTGGCGAGTCTGCCAGAGCCCTGTCAAAAGCTTGCACTATTGTGATCCGCTACAGCACCGTCCGGCACCAGTCCGAGCTGCGGCCTGGGTCAGTACCCAAGAACACCATTAGCCCATTACGTTCTCTTTCTTCACTGTGTCCATTTCCAGTGTTTGTTGTGTTTTCCTAGATACATCTCTTTGTCTCTGATTTACATGCATTTACGTGCATTTTGCCTATTTGTTTCATATTTTTTACATTTCTTGCATATTCCATAACCATAGACTTGCAAGGTCCATTCAGTTTGAATTCCCTGCTTACAGAAATGGTACATTGTTGTTGTTTATGGAAATTGTTAGTGGAGCAGTAAATTGCCTTCTGTGAATTCCAGAAGAAAATAGTTAAATTACTTTCCCAAAATTTAACACATTATATAATGCAAAAGGTTAATGTTGAAATTGACGATTGAGAATTGCGTACCGTTGTATATGTTTGGGCTGTTTTCTAGGTAATTTAAAAACTAAACTTTGTAGGTTGTGGTGCTTATAATTAAGTGTATAAAATGAAGAATTGCCTTCAGTGACAGTGTCCAAACACTACCTCAGTTGCAGAATAGAATCATTTAATTGTAAAAAAATGCAAAGGCTTCTTCATCCACAAAATTAAATTGTCAATATTCAGACCTATGTGTCTTTGTTTTTCCAGCAGTGATGCTTGAAAAACTGATCCAAAAAGAGGGAGTTAATATGGAATGTGTCTTGAGTTCCACAGTCAAGACACCAATGGCAAAGGGGAAAAAATTAAACACAAAAAAATTATCAGCACAGCCCTGCACTTTAATATGGAATTATGTAGTTTGCACAGCTTAAGCTTCCAAAGTAAAGACGATACCGTATATCATTAAGTGGATAAAATGAGTTTGTTGTTGCCTCTGTGGGTGAGATTTGCTGTGTTTTTGTGGATGGTCTTTGGTTCTGAGACACCACCGCTCTGTCTCTTGCCCAGTGAGCCTGAGCCTCAGATCTTGGACTACCAGACCCAGCAGTACAAGTTGTTTCCACTGTTGGCAACTGCCTACGCATTTCATTTCATGGGCCAGTACATGAGCCAGACCTACCATCGCATCATGGGGGACATCAACCAGGGAGACTTCAGTGAGATGCCTGAGGTAAAGCCCCTTTAGTTTGTCTTTCACATTGATACTTGTTTCAAATGTGATTTTACTCAAATACTGTCTGCATGTCTCTTCCCTCTCCCAGCTGCATGCCCTGTCAGCTGGTCTCAAGGCTTTTACCACGTGGGTGGCAACAGCAGGCATTGAGGTGTGCCGCATGGCCTGCGGGGGCCACGGCTACTCCCGCTGCAGCAGTCTGCCTGACATCTACGTCACCTTCACACCCACTTGCACCTACGAGGGTGAGAACACCGTCATGATGCTGCAGACTGCCAGGTAAGCTCACCTGACACTGCCCTTCTCTGCTGTTGCAGCAGAAGGCAAGTAGGTGTTACATGTCATAGGGCTGGTGGTTTCATGCCTGCTGTGTTGGCATATCAGGCCATAACATAACCTCCGGTCCTTGTTTTGCTGCTCAATATAACTGTATAGGTGAACTGCAGCTGGTGAAGCTACTTCCCCACTTCTGTGTTAATACATTAAGAGATAGTATCACCGTTGCTCCCAAAAACCGTGTGTACATAGCGGTGCACTACCGATGTGAAACCTTTTTTTTAAAAAATTATTATTATTATTATTATTATTATTATTATTATTATTATTATTTAAAATGCAAAGATACAAAGCTGGGAGAGTTAAACAGTCTAGTATAAATACCTCACTGATTGTTTCTCTTTTCTAGGTACCTGGTTAAGAGTTATTCACAAGCAAGTGCAGGACAGAAGCTCAGTGGCATGGTGTCCTACCTGAATGAGTCTCAACAGCATCACTTGCAGGCCCAGCCTGTGTCGGCACACACCACTGTGATCAACATCAACGACCTGACTAGCCTGGTGGAAGCCTACAAACTCCGGGCTGCAAAGTGAGAGATGAAATGAGGGAGGGGGGCTGTTCTGTAGAAAATCCAAAAAAAAAAAATTATAAGCAAGACAGTTTAAACATAACATCAAATCACAGGGATTGTACAGGGATTGTACACAGAATGGTGTTTTTGAAGTTGGATACATTTCTTCTTTTGGCTTTACACCCTTATCTAACCTGTTTTGTTAGAGTGGATCGGATTGAGCAATGTTTTACCAGGCCAAATATACATTTTCATAAAATCACCCTTTGTACTTGTTAAAAACACGTGGCGTAGCCTTCAAGTTTTGTTTTCAGGACTTGTTTTGAAAAATGTTTTTTTTTTTTTTTTTGTTAGGCTGGTAGAGCTGGCGGCCAGAAATCTGCAGCATGAACTGCAGCGGAGAGTAAGCAAGGAGGACGCATGGAATAATACCTCCATCGACCTGGTTAGAGCATCTGATGTAAGTTTCACATGGAAACTCACGTTGGTGCCATTATTCGCACATCGCTACAGAAACGAAGGGAATGCAGATGCTCATTCTGTCATTCACCTCTCCTTACAGGCCCACTGCCACTACGTGGTGGTGAAGATGTTTGCGGCCAAGCTGACGGAGGTGAACGACGCGGCGGTGCACTCAGTCCTGAGCACCCTGGCATTACTGTATGCTCTGCACGGGGTGTCCCAGAACTCTGGAGACTTCCTACAGGTACTGTCATCCATACGTGGTGCATTTACCAGAGGCTGTACACCCTGTATTGTTAATGGTACAAAGAAATTAACTTCTATTCAGCTGATATTTTATTGTCCAAAGCCACTAAAGTACTAAATATCCTATGCTGAGCTGTGTACAATTGTCTACCAGTCCATATGACGCAATACTTTACCCCACACACTCACACATCACACCCAATTTAGACACACTACCTCACTGGAAATACGTCTTGGGACGGTGGGAGGAAACCCACACAAACATGAAAACTGAACTTTATTCAAATCCAGAACCCAGGAGGTGTGAGGCGTTAATGTTACCTGTTGGTTCACCATGTTATGCTGACTTACAGCTGACTGACTTACAGTTTCTGGGCATTTAATAGCTACAAGTTTACAAGGCTCCACTCAGAAATGCAAGACAATAGAGATCCTTGGTTGTGGCCTACTGATCTGTTGCTGCATCACTTCACTGTGTCTCTTCCCTGTCGCTGTCTTGTGCAGGCCGGTCTGCTGACCATGCCTCAGTTGTCTCAGGTTTCCCAGCGGGTCAAGGAGCTGCTCTCCGAGCTGCGGCCCAATGCTGTGGCCCTGGTAGATGCCTTTGATTACCGCGACGAAGTGCTGAACTCTGTCCTGGGCCGCTATGACGGAAACGTGTATGAGAACATGTTCGAGTGGGCCAGGAAGTCTCCACTAAACCGGACAGAGGTGAAGGGCCACGTCTGACTGACTTTAAGAATGAAGTAACATTTTGAAGAGGGCTTTTGTTGCTTTGTCACAAAAATAATGGATTTTAATCCCTTCCCCTCTTTCCTCAACATAGGTACATGAGTCCTACCACAAATACCTGAAGCCTCTACAGTCCAAACTGTGAGCTGTGCCAAGACACCTGTCTATGTCCAGAAGATCCATCCAATTGCACACTTAAAACACTAATAATGACATGTGAATCTTCCCCAGGGAGGTATTTCAAGATTTTTTGGTTAGCCAAGTAACTTAGGCCAAAACCATAGTCTGTCCAACAGGAACAAGCTTGACATGTGGCTTAAATTATCCTACCAACTGAGAAGTGCTGCTTAAAGAAATGCCCCGGAAGGTTTTCTTGGGGAGATTCAGCTCTTACCGTTGAAAGCCTTATGGCTAGAGCCACTACAGCGCTTTAATGTGAGGCACTGAAAACCTCTGCAGATTTCCAGCTCTCTTTTCTAATGACTCTTAGTTAAATGGGTTCATTGGAGACAATTTAAATTTGCAGTTTTGATATTTGGAAAAAATCAAAATTTGTCCATCAGGGACTATAATTTGGTGCTGTTACATGTTGCAAAACACGGCAGCTCCACTTTCCCACAGTGTCGTATTGGACGGATATTAAGCATTTAGTTTATCTAAATTTTATGAATACATTGCTTGATTGTATTTGGTCTGTGTACTAGTGTGGATGTCCTGTTTAAAGATGAGCTGCGAGAACTGTGGCGATCACAAATGACAGAACTGCCTTGTGCCGGGGATTCCTAATCTTTTTGTCAGATATTAAAATGCTTGAATTGTACAAAGTGGAACATGATGAGGGATGCATCAAAATTAAGGCATCGGCATTTCTCTAATTTTCGAAATGGTAAGAAATCTTGTTTTGCTCATTTTACCTATACATGAAAAGGAATTAAAGTTTATGCAAGTGATTTTCCTTTTGTTGGACTTGTCAGCTTGCAGGTGTGGCCTTTTAGTCATTCTTGCATTTATTAGCGCCATTAAGAAAGAAGTTGTGACTTATACTGTATACTAGACAAATGACAATTGGCACTCGAATATTTAAATGTTCACAGAGGCTTTAAATATCCAGAAGGACCATACTGTTATTTTAGTTCATTTAAATAGTACTGATGTTTTGTTGTTAAATCACTCATTTGATTACTCATTCAGTATTTGCTTAGTTTTTTTTTTTTTTTAAACAATCTTGGACCTGCTGAGGATTATTCTTGTGTGAAAATTAGAGACTGTAAAAAATTAAGCTGAATCATAGTTTCTGTATGGTACTTTACACACATGCTGGTAGGATCAAAATTGGGGATTTTCTGCTAATTTCCATCAGGGAATAACTGGATTTTTAACCTGAAGACATTGTATTTGTCATCAAATCCATGCCATTCCTGTCCTAATCAATAAAATAAGTCATTTTTTAAAAATTTTTAATAAACTGCTCTTTTCCTCGTTTAATTTGGTTTCCTGTGTTTGACCTTGACTAGTTGGTAGTTTGTTATAAATCTAAGTAGAGTATTAACTGTTATTAGTGGTAAAGGCAGTGAGGTGTTACACTTGTGTCACCCTTTGTCGTTTTGTGGTCTCACTAGTGTCCCTCCGCTGCAGTTGGTGGTCCATGTCGGGGTGGTATTACGCGAACATGTTGAATGCCCAGTAGGTGGCGGTAACGGACAACAATTGACACGTGCGCTGCAGTTGTCATTCACACTTATTTCGTTAACAGTTCGTGCCCGTTAGGGTAGTAGTTCGGAGCCCGTCCCGGAGGCACAGGGCTGGGCGGGGCACGACGGTCCACCCCTGGGTAGCCCACCCAATTTAGATTCCCCAATTCACCTGAACGTGTGTCTTTGGACTGTGGGAGGGAACATACAGACAACGAAGCGGGATTCGAACTCAGTAGCCGTGAAGCAGCGCCGCCGACAGAGCGACGGCAGCACCAGTCTGTTTCACACGAAGGACCCCCCCCCTTCTGCTTCCTGCTGATCACTACGCGATTCTTCCTGGATCGGGAACGTTCGAAGTCCCGGGAGTAAGAGGGCTGCACGCGGACGAGTGCGGGCAGCGTCTCTTTTCCAGGTGGGTCCACGCAAACTCCTCCTCCGACTGCAGGAGGAAGTGGAGCACGTCGCGGCGACACGGACTCCGCTCCCTTAGCTCACCCGCGTGTTTTCCCACGCGACGCCGCTCGTGAGTAGTGTTGATTTCCATTTTGGCCTCTTTGACCGGGTTGACGACCACCGCGACCGGGTGGGAATCCTTTAGCACCGCTTCAAACTGCACTTCTAACAGAGAAAAAATAACCATTGTTGCCGGCGCTGAGCTTTTAAAGAACAGTCTACCAAAGCTGCTCTGGTTACTGTGGCGGCCGAGGAGGCTGCTGCTCTAAGAAAAGCGCGTCGTTTAGTTTCTCCCGTGTTAAAAGTGTAGTGTTTATATGGAGAAGCTCCGGTTTCCACGCACCAACCGAACTTCCGGTAAAACCGCGCTCGCGCTCCCTCGCGCTTCCTCGCGTTCGCCGCTCCGCCGTTTGCTGAAAGACCATCTGCTGTCCGTTGATTCATTTACTGAGGTCAGTTACAAAATTCAGCAACTCGGATAAAGTGTTTTTTGTTATATTATTAACACTGTGTCTCTTTCATTGACGGTTTGTGAAAAAGAATCTTAACCAGTCAGTGCTGCGTCTACATTAACGCTGAACAAACGTTGACGCTTCTTACACGCCTCTGTAAACTCGCCGAGCAACTGACCTTGATCTAGACCAACATTTTCAGCTTAAATTCTGCAAGTCAGTTATTTGCTCAAATTCTACAAGTCAGTTATTTTATGTCAGGTCTTAAGTGAAATCCATTATTAAGCTCTTAGCAATGAATCACTTTTCCTTTTCCCCTCACTTGTTACACACCGGTCTGTAATTTGATAGCAGTTTTTTTGTCTGTACAACAAAACTACATTAATCCTTTAAGTATCTTTAGTAAACAATTCTTTTATAAAGAAATTAGAAAAGTATATAAAGTGTTAACGTTATGTTAATTAATGTATAACTACTTAAACTAGGCAGTAAGTCAGGAGAGGTTAGCTGTGTGTGGTCTCATTTTCCACAGGAAAAAGGTGTGAATACAGAAGTCATGAAATTGGCTTTTTAAAAATATATGGATGCTATGTAATAGAGATGGTTTTAAGTATGGACTGTACCCCACACAGTATGGTAAGTGACAGCATCCTGTTTGGTCATTTGTCACAAACAAGTGGCTCAGAATACTGACTGGCTGAGCAAAGGGAAGCGGACAATCCTGTGACTGTCACACGTTTTTCTTACCTCTCAAACTGTCATTGGAATGTTTTTTTTGCTTCAGAAATGTATTTTAAGCCTTACACTTGTTTTTACCCAACTAGACTGGATTGTATATCAATATATGTACTGTGGTGTACAAATTAAAGCATTGAACATATTTATTTGTTGTGAGAAAGTTCACAGTGTGTGGCTTTCACAGGACTGCTGTTCATGTTTGAATGAAAAGAGCTTCTCCATCAGGCCAAACAGAGGTAAAGTGAAACAGAAGCACAATCCAACATTTGGTTGTTTATCAGACTGCAGTGACACATGATAAAGTGGTCGAAAACACCTTTGCGGCATCAGTGTATTTTCAAAGGAAGGGGAAATTTGTAGTTTTGTAACACGCCGGGTTTTAAGGAGCATCAGCATTCGGTTAACCCACAGAAACATCTGCTGAGGAAATGAAGGGAGTTTTTAAACCTGCAGTTTATAGTACGTAGACTTTAGATTCTATTCTTTTCAGTTGAGAGGCAGTAATAAATAAGCGTGTGGGTGGTGATGTTTGTTAGATGTTTCTTTGGATGTAAATGCAGGTATCAGATTAATGGAGATTTAAACCATTTCAATAACACTTTGTTTGTTACATTTAGGATAAATGGTTACTATTTAATTTTACTTATGAAGTTTTAAAAGCCTGCTAACCCAGAGACTCTCCAATGATCACTGAGCATTTCACCTCTTAATGCCTGCAGTAAACAAGAAATTATCGGTAATACTAATGCGATCGGCATGAAGTTTTTACATATAGACTGTTAACTTGCAATGTACTTGACATGAAATGGCACTTGACAGTCAATAATAATAATAATGTCCAGCACCTGTACAGTTCTTATACAGCGTCATAGTATAACAGTATTGTCTGCTGACAGCCGTATGAAAACGTGCTATGACACGATTGAATGCTTATATGGTAGACAAAAAAAGTTCTGAAATTGCATTAGATCATTGGATGTGTGTCTGCACAGTATGTATGCGTGCCATTGTAGTGTAGCAATTGTGTATGGCCAACAATGTGCAACATGATTGTAGGGCCCACGGACAACCAGAAACTACCTTTTTAAATCTTGCAGTGTTAGGTATTCTCATGAGCAGTAAACTTCTTCCCATGGCCACCACTGCTGACGGAACAGTTGCAAGAGATCACGTCACTTGCCCTTATTGCACATCGCTTAAGTAAATGCTGAAGTATTTAAAAAAAAAAAAAGTTATGCACATATTGTACTTTTTAAAAGGAAACTTTAGTAAATAATACAGTATTGAATTATTTAATAATGGTATGGATAATATACTGTAGTTTGGCCAGCAATAAAACAAGATAGGTCAAGAACGTCAACAAATATTTGAAAAGAAGTTACTGTATGGTGCACTACACACTTAGAAATGATCACTCTGTCACGAGTACGATCTGACTTACGACAGATGCAACTTTCGATCTGGCCGTCGGTCCCTAACCCAGTTATAAGTTGGGGAAAGTCTGTAGTTATGTAACAAAAAAATTAGATAGTGAAATCGGCAGGTTTTGCATGAACGACATCAGCAGCCAGATTCAGTTTGATTCTGCTCCCTAGACCCTGCAGCTATTTGCTCAGAGCATTTCTCATATCTACGTCACCGCTGCCATGTTCCAACATGCCTGTTGGTTTGACTGGGCTTGGTTTTGCGCTATTAAATCTTCAAATGTTAAATGCATGAAGTCTGATCAATTTTCGACCATCTTATTCCTTTCAATGGCCCCACTGCCTTGGTCATGTACGTAGTCTCTCTTCTCCTCCTAACCGTTTTACCCTGAGTAGCGTCTTTGCAGTCCAGAGCCTATCCTGAAAACAGCGGTGCAAGGATAGGCCTCATATTTGTTATAAAATGTACGTATGTTTGTTTGCAGAAGAAATGTACATGATTTACTTATACAGGCTTTCAAGCAGGGCTGAGCAATGTCCTTTTAAAGTAGCCCTAACAGGTCTCCTTCAGCTTCTGTGTGAGAACTGAATTTCTGTTCCTTATTTATCGGTAAAACCTACACTTCTCATGCTGTTGCTTCAGGTCTTGGTCAGAAATGACAAAACTGTGGTATGTGTTCTACAGTTCCAAGACACAGGCTTGAACACGCGCTTGTCTGTAGCCAGGACCTTTCAACCTAAGCACGTGTCCAATTCTTCCATGTAGCTGTTTTAACTCAAAACATCCCATGCAGGTCAGTGTTGAGAATGAATTAACTTGCATTGCAAATTCTGTAGCTGTATGCAAGTTTTCAAACCCTGACTGTTTGCAGTCTTTTCAATCTTTTGGGTTTAAGAGGGTTTTTTTTTTTAATAATCTGTAACTCATCTTAAACTAGAGGTGGAGCTACATTTACTCAGTCTCTATTTTTTAAAATGAATCTGTAATGTACTTTTATGTTTTTGTCAGTTGCTTGTTGCTTTTGTAATGTTCACTTTTGTTTTAATTCACTCTCTCTGAGGCTTTTAATGTGCACCATTAATAAGACACACTTTCTGTCGGCTGACTATTTCTAGATTTCATTTGTCATTGATGGCTCTCAACTAAAATTTTAACCTTTAACCTTAACCTTTTCCCTTTTATAAGCACTTTACAAAATACTTTTAGGACTTTGTTGCGACTACAGGTCACAACAGGGAGGAAGACAGAAAACACTTATCACTTCCTTAGACAAAGGCATAAAGTGCAATAATATTAGCCCTTAAATTATCCTTCGGAGAAACAGCTCTTGATCTAATTGCACATTTGTGCAGAACAGAATATGCATCAATAAACTGTTTGTCAACCTGTACTGTGTGACATTCATTGTAATGTAATTCTACCTAAAATGAAATTGAGGCGTTGCGGTGGCGTGGCGAGTAGCACTGCTGCCTCACAGCACCTGGGCTGCGTCAGGCTGAAATGGGTTTGAACTATGTAGAATTGATATGTTCTCCCTGCGTCTGTTAGATTTTTTTTTTTTTTTTTTTTTTCCTCTCCCCCTTTGCATGCTCCGGTTTCTTCCCTCTGTCCAAAGACGCATTTCACATTAATCTGTCTCTCTGAATTGCCTGTAGAGTGTGAATAGGGTGGTTGGTCACCCTGCGATGGACTGGCATCCTATCTTGCACCCGTTGCTTCCAGGATAGGCCCCGGATTGCAGAGACCTTACTCAAGGGTAAAGCACTTAGGTTTCGCTGTAAAACACATCAATGCATCAACTGCTTGGGTCTAAATTAAATCAATCACAATGTATATTATGTTTGGCAGTGATGGTTTTCAGAGCTTCTCTAGCAGATCCATTTTTGCTGTGTATAAAACAGTAATTTGGAGAAGTTACTTCTGTCATTTTTATCTTGGATTTGTCATGTCTCCTTATGTTTTTTTTGTGCTTTATTTGTTGATTTGAACTGCTTACTTTATGTGAAATGTGTACTTACTTGTGCTCTGATGCAAATGTAACTAATATCTTCAATCTCCAGGTCAATGCAGAGCTTCAACAAAATGGTGGACACTGTGTGGTGATGAAGAAAAGTAAAGTACACTTCCTTTTTTGGCAGCGAAAAGTGCCTGACTACAGCTGACAGCCTGTGAAGCAATATCATTTCCCTGGTAAGGGTTCATAAGAACAGCAGGGGAAATAAAGTTCAAGAGATGTAAATTTTCCATTTTCTCTTTTGTGTCCACTGCACAAGATACAGTTTGAGATCCATTTTCAGTGCTATTGTGTTTCATCGGATTCATCTGTTTCCTAGGGGTTTTTTGGGCAGTTGTTGTGGAGCATGTCAGAAATTTTTATTGTGAATTAAAAAGCACATTGTACTTTCAGATAAAATAATCACAGGGACTTTATTTGTAATGTAAAAGGCCATCTGGGGTGATATGACAGTTGGAGTTGTATTTGTAGGGTGTGACTTATTGAAGTTTGTGTTTGTTCAAACCATCAGAACTTTCATGTTGCACTTTAGCTGCAGCAGGTGAATGTCAGGCTTGAGGTTGAGGTAGCTGCCAAAAGCTGGCATGCTGCTGAGAAAAGTCAACAGTGTGTGTTCCAGAGCTCAGCAAGTGGCTACATCCTGATGGCAGGGCTGGGCTCTTCCTTTGCTGCCTTATCAGATGGCCAATTGTATTGGGCTGTAGAGTGAAACCAAACACCCTTGGTTGAAGTGTGAAGTATTATTAAACTTTTGCTAGTCCACATCTTCATATTTTATTTGTAGCACCATGGTCACATGCCGTTTCCTGTCAGTTTGTGCTCACTTGGGGTACTAGTCACATGATATCCGATTGACTGTTGTTGGGCCAGTGGGTGTGTTGTTCAGTTAGTTGAATGAAGCCATTATCTGCATAATAAGTCACTTCTGGTGTTTCAGGTGTGAGTCACAAATCCAGTGGCTACTTTTGTCATTGATAGACACCTCACTGGGACACAGGGTGGCAGCAAATAATCATGGTAAAAAATAACCATTCCATACTGACGATGGAATGTTGCTCGTCTGGTCAGAAGAAAAATAACTTTTGTTGACGTTGTGCTTTAAATTAAAACAAACTAAGCCGACGAGTAAAGTACTAATGTTTCAAACAAAGGATTACCGAAGACCTATTGGAAAGCACGTTTCAACGAATCCCATAAATTCTCAAGGTCTTTCTTGGGATGCGTACAACAACCGTGTGACGGCATTCTTATGTGAAGATTTCTTTGCCATTTCACAATGCAAAAAACAGGTTAAGCCTGCTTGTGCTTTTGATGTTATACTGTTTCTTCAAGATTGGTTCTTATTTGGCTGCTACTGTCATTACAGGTGAACTGTTTTACTTTGTGGTGTGTTATGTAAGGCAGGAGAAGCAATAGCTCCTTGGAAAGCATAATCCTTTTGTTTCTCATCAGCAGAAGGTGTTTTGGAACACACTGCTGAACGCTGTGGAAATTTCTTGTGCTGTCCTAGTGATCACCGTGCATATCGGCACGTGTATACGGCAGGAAAACAGTCAGACCAGCACAAACTTCTGCCCACGTACCAGTCTAAAATAGGGCTATGAGCTGATTTTCCCATTTGCTGTATCTGATCCTGTTGTTAATAATTAATTCCACAGTGGCCATTCAGAACACTTTTTTTTTTTTGTATTGCCCACCGTGTTAATTCAGTCAATTAACCAGAAGAACAGTTTCTAAGAGAATCGACTTACAGCTGTAAGATCCAGCACAGAATATGAATACCTACCATGTTTGGGAGGCCATGTTTACATGGGTTTGAGGACTACATGACCATCTTTGCTTAAGGCATGTTTCTTGGAGTCACATTTTCCCTGGTGGTCATCTGTGTCCTCTAAGCACAAATCAATATTATGAAGTTTTACCCTTCAGGATTTACACAAGTACTAGAATAGGCTGTGGTTAGGAAGGCTGTCTGGCTCTCAATAAATGTGCTTTAGAAGACTCCATTAGGCCTTGATCTCTTTAAAGCTTCTGAAATTCTATTATATGTGGTGCTGGTGGGGGGGGGGGTCCCTCTGGAGCATATGGGTGTTGTTCACTGCCCCCACGCTGCATGCTAGTTCTTTCCAATGATTGACTTTGACTTCACGGGTATCATATTTCACTGGATTTGCCGTTTCTGATACCTCCATTTCTGAAGCTGTCAGTAAGGTCGCTCATTGATCTGTGGCAGCTTCAACAATAGCCTGAGAACCTTGAGAAGGTAACAGACAGGCGGGTGCGAGAACAGGGTGGTTTGGAGACCTTCCTTCTTACTGTTTTTTGTTACTTGGGCACCTCCACCTATTAATGAAGCTGATTTCCTGAATGTGGAAATGGCTTGCTGGAGAGGATCTTTGTTTGTTTTGGTTTAAGCACTGGCTAGCTGCTAAGGTAAGCAGTATTTATTGATTGATTTAAGAGACTGATTTTCCAATGCCAGAGCTACACTTTTATTTAGGAAATTGTTTCCATCTGCTCAGTGGTCATAGTAAAGCTGTTAAGGTTTTTTTTTTTTTTCCTTCCCCCAAGCTGTGAGTCAGTTCAGCGTCTTGTCATTTTGAATGCCTGTGTTTGCTGGCAGCTGATTTTACATTTTACATCATTACAATAGTATGGTGTGAATATGGCATCAGTTCAGTATGATGTAGTAATGGAACTGCTACCTGTGTTTCTCCTGCAGGCATCTGATGCACAAGCACCTAGATTGTTAGGTGAACCTGTCGTTGGGGAAAAAATATGGCGTAAGCTCAGTTTCCTCTGTCCAAGCAATGCTGAAGCTTTAAAAAGCACACTTGGCATTCCTGAATGATGGCGAGGACATGCGTGTTTTGAATTTATTTCCTTTCTTGTGTTTATCCAACTGTGCAATGGCATGTGATGTAGTAGAGAGGGAGATTTAACCCCGTGCTGCACTTAAATCTGCTTTTCTGGGAGTAGGTAGAGTGAGTCACTTTCAGCTAAGTCGTTCCACATGAAATCAATATCTGGTTTACTGAGTCATTTGATTGAAAATACAATAAGTTGTTTGCGAGGCGGTTGTGATTGTTGTGGTCTGCTCAGCCTATTTTATTGTTCATAAATGATCATTAATTTGAAGCTCAGAAGAAAAATGTTTGGCTCTTTAACATACATAACTTGATATTGTTCCTGTTGAGTCTACAACAGATGGTAGATTAGATTTTTTTATTTTATTTATTTTTTTTTTTAAACAAGCCTTATTTTTATCCTTTGAGACACAGAAATTGATGTCTTTGTAGCTGAACTGTACAGGATTGTTCATGGAAAATTTTAACTCCTTGAAACTGCAGCACTTTGCAAAGGCAGCCGTATCCACCTTGGTCTGGGACATAGTGACGGTCTGGTAATATGGGACAATCTCTACATCTGTAAAGTTGAATCTGTTTGTCTGTTTGCATTATACATGGCTTTGTTTTTCAAGTCGCACACTTGAAATTTGGCACACAGGTAACTTCTCACCCTAATATAGGTTTTGTGCAGTCAAACACACACACTTTAGTGAAGTGTGCCTCCTGGCAGTTTCCAGCTGATTTGTGAAGATTAATTTAAATGGGTCTTTCCACTACCACACCCACATGCCCACACACATTCGCAACGCTACATGCATTACTGGCCAAGTCATGCAATGCAATGCAATACACAGCATCACACACGCTAGTGACAAAGTAAACATGTTCAACAACACTAACAATACTTGTGTATTTAATGCGAGCCACTTTAAGGCTAATACAATATGTATGAGCAAACTATCATTTCTTTTTACCTTTTACTGTCAGCTAGTACATCTGTAAGATATTTCTCAACATATTTCATAGATGCTCTTGTTGAAATGTGTTCAGGGTTTACATTTTGATCAGCTTGACAAATGTTTCCTTTTTTAATGATTAAAATATTATTCATTCATTTAACACATTTCTCCAAAGTGAGTTCTGATTTGGTTTGTACGCTAAACTACTTGCAATGCTTTAGCCGTTCGTACGGGGGGGGGGGGTATTTTTTAATTTAGCGAAACTGCCCTGTTCATGGGTGTTTAGAGGGGAGAATGGATTGGAACCTGGGCTTTTTGATGGCAAGCGGACAGGTCTAACCATTATGCTACCTGCTGCAACTTAAATTTTTTGTTAGTGATAATTTGTTTTTCTGGTTCTGTCAGAGTGAAAGTATTATGTACGTTTTTACCTGCATGTTCTACTTGTCAACCTACAGGTCGATGAATTGTCATCGTTATGCTAGTGATGGCTTCTTGTAAAACTGAATATAAATGTTTAAGAAGTGGCGGAGGGTAAACGTGCTCAAAGCCACTGAGAGTCTTGAGTTTGAGATTTTGTATAGTACTTAAATTGTCATACTGTTTAAAAAAGTTTCTGCAAACTTGGTTCTTTTGTAATCTGTCAAAGCAGATGTCCTCTTCTCCTCACGCTTTGCAGAAGTGTGCGTAGGAGACTTGGCCTTGAGAGGCAGTAGTTGCAGAGGGAGTGGTCCCTCTCTTTCTACTCTTCTTATATACACTGGCTTGTGTTATGAGCATTCAAGTAAAAAAAATTATGATATTAACACTTTGCGGTTTGTATATTTTTAATGGTGTTTAGAAGTTAAAAATGACACGCATTTCTTGGTAGAGCTATTAGCAGGCAGGAAAATGCACTCATACAGGAGTGTAGGGCCACCTTCATTTTTCTCAGTTCCACTGTGTTTATATCTCATCTCTCTGAGTGTCTAGTATGCTTATTTTTAATCATTTTAATTTTCATTTTGATTTGGCTTGAAGTTAATAAGATGTTAAAATAGGCTTACAAAGTATTTTTATTTATTGTAGTTATATTCTGAGACATCTATAGAACCTAACCCTTAAACAATTTGCGGGATGTCTGCACTTAATTCATTAAGCTTTTACTGATTTCATAGATGAATTTAAAAATTGCCAAAAGACGAACACTACCCATACTGAATCTGTCAAGAGTCAGAACTGAATAGTGAGTGATGGAGATGATGGAGATCTTTTTTTCAGTCATTTAACTTTTAATTTTGTTACATTTTTTATTTATTATACCTCCATCTGTTTTTTTTCAGAACTTAACCAGTGAGTAAATTGAGGGACATCTGTATTATTTAGATATTATTGACTGTGACTTAGTAAAAGTGACTGGATTTATAAGCAAATCAAGGTCCATACAGCCTTCTGGTCCCTTTTGGGTTTTTTTAAGTGAGGAGCCTGTGTACTCCATCCCTTTTCCCTTCTAGTTTAGTCATGGATTATTATTCATGTCTTTTGTCAGCATGTCATCCTAGCCATTTTTTGATGGGTGATCATGGTCCCCATCTCTGAGTGTGATTTTTTTTTTTTTTTTTTTTTTTGCTTGTTGCACTCTTCAGGCTGCAAGGTTCATGTGGCAACATAACAGACTTGGCAAGGTTTGTTATTTTGTCGATTCCACCTGCGGCCTTTTAGCTGCATGACTGACCACAGATGTTGCTGCGAATACCAAGAAGATCACACAAGGGATAAGAGACCACAAATTATGACAGTCTAGGTTTGAATATCTGCCACAGGGCAATTTAGAACCTTTGTGCTGGACAAACAGGAGTTTACTTTGACCATGACTGTACTAGGCTCAACCTAATTTTACTTTATTTCAGGCCTTTTGTGCAAAAAAAAAATGTTTTCCACTTAAAGCTTTATGCAAGTCATCTGGGGTGCAGAGTTAATATTTATGTTGGAACTCCAAAAGTTGTGCACAGTGAGCCATAATGGGGGCTTCTTTAAATTCTGACAGCTGGGTGACACTCACTGATATGGCTGTTTCCTGATATGTACTGCTCACTCTTCCCAGCAGACAGCACACGACAATGGCGTCGCCAGAAGAGGAAGGTCTGCATCGCAGCGGGAGTCTTAACAGCCGCCTACAGAGCAAGAAGCCACCTAGCCTAGTGATCTCTATCCCACCTCCTGAGGTGCATGATTCTGGGGACCCTGTGAGACAGGTGAGTTATGATGTCAGCCTGGCACACATTTCCACTGTCTTCTTACCTATTCACTAATGTACCTGAGCACAGAGAGGCTACCCTACAGAGATACAGAGACATGTGTTAATACTTATGTGTGCTTCAAATTTCTCAGTCATAGGAACCGGTCACCTTGTATGCAGCTCAAGTTCTGTAACAAAACTTGCCGCCTGAAGCTCGGCCACGTCCATTTTAAACAGGCAACCGCTAGCAGCTGAAAAAATACTGGAAGTGTTCCATTGTAGGAGGGACGGTTTAGATCTAGTTTAAACCTCCCAGGGTATATCTCATCAGGTGATGCAAATTTCTGCCTGTCAGTTTGGCTTCCCCCACTTAGCGGAGCTTAATTCTCCTGCATGGAGCCAAGTGATGCATGAAGGGGCCAGATGATGTGAACTGGAGGATGTGTCACCTGTTATCTGTTTCCTGGCTGGCAGGCAGGCAGGCAAGCAAGCAAGCCTCTACAGTGCACAAATGAGTCTGACATCAAACACTTGGGATTGTACTTTGTGTCTTCAGGAACAATACTTACATCACAACAGGCTGCAAATTGCACTGATTCCCTAACGGTTAGGCCTAGTTTGCTGTTACAAAGGACATTAAAACAGAATGGGCCACTCTACTAGTTGCTTGTTCTAGACTAGACACTTATCACAATGTTAAGTGACAGTTCATTTGAAATCTTGCATTCCATTGTGCATAAAGCTGAGAGGTGTCACTGAATGTTATAGCTGGTTATTGCTATTGATGCATTGTACTTGGCTCCCCACATGGATAAGCCTGAGTAACCAAGACTACCGCCCCCTGCAGTTGCTGAAATCTAGTGCATGTGGTTGGCTGTTTTCAAAAACTATCCCAAAGTCTAGAGTTATGGAGCCTGACAAATCATTTACTGTAGCAAGTAGTTAATTCAGTGTAGCATTAAATGAAATTGGTAGATATGGAGAAGGTTAAATTTGCTACCCAACTATTTAACTGACAGTAGCAGTTGAAGTAAAAATGTGAGATGGTGTGTTCTTTGCAGAACATAGGTCAGCTCAGGTCACATGAAGGCTGTCTTGTGTATGGTGATGAGCCAGGGGACAATACAGTGACCTTTTGTCTCACTGCTTGGATGTCTGTCTTCCTCATGTGTTCTCCGTGTGTAGCCCTTGAATGTCTCTTCTGAACAAAACATGGTGGTGGGACCCTCCAGAGAAGCTCTGTCAGAGGCTGGTGGGACGGCAGGAGAAAGGAGGGGAAATTACCAACGGCAGACCTCCTTGTCTCAGAGCATCCGCAGGTGAGGAATCCCCCACATTCCCACAGTACATTTTACCATGATGCGTGACCACCAAACTCAGATGCCACTTATAATGCATCACAGTTCTTAAATGGATGGCATTTTATTTGAATTGTGCTGTGATGTTGCCTTCTTGTCATGCTTGTCTGCTATTACATTAGGTTGGACGTGAGCGATATGTTTGTATTTTGTTGTTTGTCTTGTGTTCTGGGTGTGGCTCTCACAGGAGCACCGCGCAGTGGTTTGGAGTAGGCAGCGACTGCGAGAGCATGCACTTACAGTGGCAAAGAAAGAGCCTGCACCACTTCAGCCAGCGCTATGGGAAGCTGAAGCCACAGTATCGGGAGCATGAGGCACCGAGCATGGACCAGGGCCTGGAGTCCCCCGCTGCATGCAGGATGCCCAGGGTACCCATCCTTTATGTGCCACTTCATAGTTTTCTCACCACTTTTTAATGTGTCAAATACTTACGGTCCAGATGGAGGTTGTGTTGTCCTTTGTGACCCTGTCTAAAAGGCACAGTACAATACTAGGTTGGTAGGTCCTGTTTTTTTTCCCTGGGGGGCTGCTCTGCTCAGTGTGCATGTTATCTTTTGTTACCCTTATAACCACATAAAGTGAAAAAATGTCCAATTTCTGTTTATAATTGAGTTAAATACTGATCAACCCATTAGAATAATGGTTGAGAACCACTAGGAGGTTAGTTATAGGAAGGAGTGTAGCTTTGGATAACATTTATGTCACACCTTTTAATATTTTTCCAGTGATGAAAGGTCAGTAAAGAGTAAGAGTAGAGGGGGGGACTAAGGCGTAGGTGTTGCATTTCAACTTTTCACACAGATGGTATAATGACTAGGAAGCATGCTGGTGTATAAAATGTTGCACATTCAAGTCGGGTCCTTCTGTTGTACCCTTGTCAAATTGCTGAGCCAGTAAGCTATGCTAAATGGAAACATCTATCAAAAATAGAGAATTTCTCCATAAAGGAACATGCACACGTGTAGATAAAGAATTGGTAAACCTGCATGGTGAGGAGGAGGAAGAGGGGAGAGCAATACTGTTTTAAGGGAGATAGTTCCCCCATACGTCATAAATAATGCAGTTGATAGTGACGACAGAAGCAGCGGGGCTCTCTTGGTTTGCAGTTCTCTGGGTTGCCTGGTTCTCTGGTCTTTAGCTGCAGCTGTAGCGATGCTCACTTGTTGGCAGTGCAAGGCTGTCAGGTAAGGTTTCACTGTGGCAGTGTCATGCGTCTCTGTTGCCATATGCTACCCAACTTGTGATTTATTGATGTGTGCATCTGTTAAGAAGTTTCACTGTAAATTTAATTTTTGTTCTGAACAAAGGCTGTATTGTATGTACCTACTTTTAAAATATTAAGTTTGCTGTATTACTTGTCAAGGACAAGAGATTGATAAATAAATAAATAAGACTGTCGGAGGAGACATATTTTTCAACAATTTGAGCTCCTGTTTATTGGTACTTAAGTTTACCTTTAAAGTTTACTACAGTTTCCTTTCAGCACAAATTCTTTTATTTGGAAGAACTTGAATGTTTTCTTTCTACTCTTTGTCTGACATGGCTACTTCCATCTCCCTCCCAGATAGTAGACCCTCTTGCACGGGGTCGAGCCTTCCGATGCCCAGATGAGACGGACCGGCCCCGGACGCCCCACACGGCCCATCCTCCCCTCACACCTGGCATGAGCTCCCTGTGTTCCTTCTCTAGCCAGCGCTCTGGGTACACTCGTTTACCACGCAGGAAGAGGGAATCTGTGGCCCGAATGAGCATACGAGCTGCATCCAACCTGCTCAAGGTCAGATACCTTTGGCACCACCTATGTGCGTATTCTGCATTCACCTGAGAACCCTGGTCAACGGGTAAACTCGTCATTACAGGGCCGTCCTGGGCTTGTAGGCTCCCAAACTGGACGTAGCTTCCCCCGGCGCAGCTTTGCCCGCCCCAGCTGGTTGGAGGAGGATACTGTGGATACGGCAGACACCTTCGACTCTGTATTCTTCAGCAAGGCAGGAGTACCCTCCTTCTCTCTTCTGTCTTTTGGTGCCTGGCAGGTAGTCTTAATCTCTGCCAGTGTTGCGCAGGGAGGGTGCTGCTTGAGTGGAATAATTAAGAGCAAATGTCAGACTGCTATTTTTATCCGTCTGTCTGTATATACTGACAGCGTGAGTAGATAAATCTTTGCTGATAAAATAATTGGCTGGCTGTCGCCACATCAAAGTGTTTAGGGATGAATAGATGGGCATTTCTGGTTATTTTTTGAGGAGGACGTTTGCTAGGTCACAAGTTGACCCTGCTTTCTGTCATCTGTTCTTCTCGCTGCTCTCCTCCACCTGTCACTGATGGCAGGCTGATGCCCGTGATGAAATGTACTCCATGGCTGACGATGTGTTTGAGTCTCCTCCTCTGTCAGCAAGCTGCGGTCCACACTACCCACTTCATTTTGGGGATGCACCCCTAGAAGAGCCAGGGCTTCACCAGCACTTGTGAGTTGCCAATGTGAAAAGAGGTGCTTGATCCAGCCTCTCTGCGGTTCTGCATGCCCATTTTGTATCTCTCTCCTTTTGCTGTGCAGAAAGGATGATTCAAAGGCTCCAACAGCAGTAGGAGAGCTCTTTCCTCACCGAGGTCGCCGTATAGCTTCACGTGTCAAGCACTTTGCATTTGACAAGAAAAAGCGCGAGTATGGTATGGGTGTCGTAGGCAAATGGTTGAACCGGCACTACCGCCGCAGCATCAGCAGCCAGGTACAGAAGCAGCTGGATGACTTTCACAGTCACAGGTGGGCAACTTGTTCCAGAAACCAAGGTTTCATAAAGCATCAGTGGGAGAAAAATGAAGTGTGCTTCCTGTTTTATTAGTGTAGGAAATGTAAAGCGTGCATGATTGATTTTTAGAAATTGATAGTAATCTGTATGTAATAATGTAGTAATGTGTATGATGAGAGCTCCTAAACTAGCTTTCCCTTGCTTAAACAGACCTTACTTCACCTACTGGATCACATTTGTGCACATTGTCATCACGCTCCTGGCTATTTTCACATATGGCTTTGCCCCTGTCGGCTTTGCCCAGCACTCCACCTCAGAGCTGGTGAGTAACTGTGAATGCTGGTCATGCCTTTAGATTGCGTTGCAGAAGGAACAAAAAAACCTGCATTTAATGGGGTGCAATCCAGATTATCTCCAGTGACTGGCCGGTTGGTGGTTAGAGACGGTGTCGGTGTTCCTCAATGCAGAAACATGCCACAGATGGGCTTTCTGCATAAAGTTGTCTATAGTGGTTATAGCTGTTATCTTAGCAGAGGTTTCTATCCAAATTAATACATAAATGGGGAGTAATGACTGTGCTTCTCTGTCCTTTTCCATTCCTTTAGGTCCTGAGGAATAAGGGTGTTTATGAAAGTGTCAAGTATGTCCAACAAGAAAACTTCTGGATTGGTCCCAGTTCAGTGAGTGACTCTGGACTTTTTCCTTGTACCTTGACTTTGTAGTTTACTTTACATAGCAGTTTCTTAAATCTTCAGAGACCTTAATTTTCAAGACATTCTTTGCAGTTTTGCTGTAAGTGACAAGTGTAGGAATTGTCCTGTGTTTACTTTTCTTGCAGGAAGATCTAATCCACTTAGGGGCAAAGTTCTCCCCTTGTATCCGGAAAGATGAGCAGATTGCCAGACTGATTCAAATGGCCAAGGAACAAGAGCGGGAGTCTGGCTGCTGCGTTCAGAACGATAACTCTGGCTGCGTCCAGACACAGCATGCAGACTGCTCGGTACACAAATCACTACATGAAGCATAGCTTTAATTTCTCTCCTTGGTGGCTTGATGCTCCTCTTAATGTGTTGTTTTTGGTATATGGCATATATTGACACATGCGCACGGCATGTGGATAAGTTTGTTCCCATTGATTGAAACCCTTGTAGTCGAGCTCAAGGCCTCGCCCTGGCTTTCACACAAGCTCTTTCCGGCATTCTGCTAGCAAGGATAAGTTTAGTTAGAGCAGCAGTCACCTTATGGGAAATTTTGATTACAGGATTGATTGTATTGTGCCAGAAAAGTGTCATATGTAGCAGTGCTTCTAAAGGCCTGCTATCTGCCTGTTGGTCTATAGGAAACACTGGCCACCTTTATAAAATGGACTGAGGAGGACGTGGACATAAAAAGGTCATCTGGGGCTGTCTGTCACCAGGACCCCAGGTACGATCCCTTTCTTGCATGCCTCTTTGAAAGGAGGTTGGGATCTTCTTTTGGTGTCTGCTATTGAGTACACAAATGTGCTGCTTCTCTCCCTCCATGTCGATACAGAACTTGTGAAGAGCCTGCTTCAGCAGCACCCCACATTTGGCCCGATGATATCACCAGGTGGCCGGTGAGTTCTTGGGAAGCTGGAATGATGTGTGTTTTGTCAGTCTGCTGAGCCAATGTGAAAAATGAGAGAAGCAGGAATGTCCCGTCACCTGAAAACCATTAAAGCCCCAAGTTTTCACCGTGTTGCCAATCCAAAGAAAACTGGGAAAGTAGTGTAACAGATTTGCTGCCGTCCTGACTGCTTTCAGATTTGCACCTTTCCACGCGTGTGGAACCACACAGGGTTCAAGCATATGGACTGTCACATCAAAGGAAGACCCTGCTGCATTGGGACCAAGGGCAGGTGAGATGTTGACAGTAAAGTGATGAAAATTCAATTATTGTGTGTAGATAACAAATCATACATTTTACTTAAGTCTTCTGTGTGTTTCTTTTTTGTGCATCACAGGTGTGAGATCACAACAAGAGAATACTGTTCCTTCATGCGTGGCTACTTCCATGAAGAGGCCACTCTGTGCTCACAGGTGAGCACTTTTGTGGTGTTCCTGGGCTTGGTTAGTGGCAACTGGTTGATATGCCAGTATCAAGGGAAGGGCAACTGCCATGGCTGTGCAGATTAGCTAAAAAGAGGTAATGACACTTTGGTCACTGAATTGTACCATAAGGCAAACAGTTCTGAGGGAGAACAAAAGTCAAAAGCTTTGTGTTTCTTCTTTGCCATTTTGTTGACAGGTTCACTGCTTAGATGATGTATGTGGCCTCCTGCCATTCCTAAACCCTGAAGTGCCTGACCAGTTTTACAGATTCTGGCTTTCCTTGTTTCTGCATGCTGGGTGAGTCTGCACCCTGTGATTGCCCATAACTGCAGCAACTTGCAGCAGAATGTCCCTGTCAGATTCTGTGATGATGTATGGTGCCCCAGAAGATTCTTAGTGTCTGTGATTTATTTGGTGGGTGATTCAGCAGTCTTACAGGGTGATGTTTTCCAACAGCTCAACAAATGTTTCATGTCTCTACAGACTGCTGCACTGCCTGGTGTCTGTGGTTTTCCAGATGACTGTTCTGAGGGACTTAGAGAAACTGGCTGGCTGGCTGCGCATCTCCATGATCTACATTCTGAGTGGGATTACAGGGAATCTGGCTAGTGCCCTCTTCCTGCCCTACAGAGCAGAGGTAAAACTTGTGCCTGCCTTCCACTGCCACCTGTCACCTTCTCTCTAACACGGCAGTCCTGTCCCATTGCTTGTCTGTTTGTTGCTTTCACTGTCTTTCTTCCTGAAGTGAACTTTGCCAAAGGACCTTGCATCCAGCAGTGTGTTGGTAGAAATGGGTTTGTGGTGTAAGGTTACTGTCAGCAAGCTTATTTATTCTATCTGAAATTCACAGCTGTATTCCTGTTTTTTTTAAGTAATTAACTGAAATTGCAGCAGCTAGTAACAAAAAACTTGTAAAAGTCAAGAAAACTGTTGCCATTATTGTTTCCAAGCTGTTTTGAAGTGTGATGGCCAGGCCTTGTATGTGGTGGTAACTGACAGCAGGCATCAGCTGGCACACATTGTTGCGTGTTATGCAGATTTGGAAGTTGGTGAGGGGGGAAGAATGTGCCCCTCTTTTACTCTCTGCTGGTAAACAGCTTAGGTGTTCACAGGAACAGATTTGTGGGATTACTAAATATGACCCCGTCTGGAGGGTAAATGGTTCCCCCTTGTAGTTCTCCCTGGCTGACCTTCCTCCTCTTGACACTCACTCCTGCAAGTTCCTGACAGACAAGTAGGAATGAGGGGTTGAAATGGAGGCCTGTTCACCCAGGGTTCACGTTGCAATAGCAAGATAAAGTTGTGCAGCAATAAAGTAGACGTGAGTCTGATTTGTTCAGCTGTGTGTGTGTGTGTGTGTGTGTGTACATGCACCGACACAGCTACTCAGTACAAATAAGCCTTTTATGGACAGAATGATCTGAAAAGTACCTGCAGTGTCAATACTAGCAATACATCTTGTCACTGCAACTACTATAGGAAGTCTTGTCTTTTTGTTAATGTATTTATTTTTGTACAATCTTTAGAACATTGTTTTCCTTGGTATTTTTATTAGATTTACTAATACGCCGACATGCCAATAATGAGTATGTATCAGTTCATATCAGAAAACTACTAAATATTACATTTTGAATTTCTTTACTGAATAATATATACTAGGGGATGTTGTTGACATTAACAATGAATATTTCTTTAATAAAGCAGACAAAGAATAATCACTGTGTACTACAGCAGTCTTTCATTCGAAGAGCAGCTCAGCCAGTCTGTTTGGCCGGAAGCAGAAAAGAGCAGAAGGAGATTGAGAAGTGCTAGTACACAAAACAAAACAAATCACTGTACTTGAAAGGACAAAATGTAGACGTGCCACTACTGCATACTGGCCCAGTTCAAGCACTCATCTAGCTATTGTATGTCATAGGAGCAAGTTATTTAATGCACACTGGAGTAACTGCCAAGGAAAGAACACTCAGTGTCTGTTTCAGACATGAAATGATAAGCCCGGGACTTAATCACTGTTTCGGCTTTGTTATAACCCGGTGGTGTTAATATTGGACTGTGTATTAGCTAGTGAGTTCTTTCTGTTAGTATTAGAGGAAGGTCCACTATCATCACATACAATAGTCAGCATGAGAGGCTATATGCACATGTTAAGACCTGTCTCCAGGTGAAGAAGGCCTTTCTCCATCCTGCTGAATGCTGCTCCTGGCTCTGTGTGTGGTCTGTAGCTGAGCAGTAAGTGAGCAGTGATTGATTGTGTTTCTTAGGGTGTTATCTGGTTATGGTCAACACCATGCCCGCAACTGGGAAATGAATAACGCAGTTAAGCTGGGAGTTTACCATGTATCTGTTGATGTGCTGATGGAATGTTGGGGGTAATCCTCTTGAAGGCTGGATTAATTGTGTCTGCAGAGCTGCTAAAAACATTTGCCCGCTGATGCAGCACTGACTAATTTCAGAGCACCGGAAGTGAGGTGCAAGTGTCAGGCAAACTTGAGGGCCCGCATCTCCATGCTTCGTCTCTTCTGCTCTTCAAAAAAAAACATATGTCGATTACCCAAATTGGCACCATTTGCATGAACTGTGCTTAAGCAATGGCTCTCGCTATGAACACGTAGTTGCATTTTCATTGCAGACGCTTTCTTCCATACTTTTTCGTCCTTCCGTCTTACAGTGTTCAGCTACTTAACAAAGATTTATCCATTCGTACAGCAGAGTAATTTTTCCAGTTTTTGTCAAATGCAGCGATTCTCAGCAGTATTCTTAGTACAGCATTTAAATTGGTGTGAAGAATTTTGGGGGTTTGTTAGCTTTAGAGATGGAGATGAGTTTCCTGTTTTCTCTCTCTGCTGAAAATGAGATTCCTCTGCAAAAGCTTAGGTTCTGAATGTCCCCAAATGTACAGTTTTCATGTCCCCTGGGACCAAGTGTCGTAAATGAACTTGGTGACTTAGTCTGTTTTCTTTATTAGTAAAGCAGTTAAACTAATGAATTTATGCTCGTACTTACCATTTAGCAGGGTAGTTTAAAATGCGTTTCTAATGCCACCAAATTATAGTGTTAATCTTAGGTGTTATTTCAGGGTGTGTGACCAACACTTCCACAGTTACTTAGAAAATAATCTTATGACAGATTAACCTCAGATTCAGTTAAGTTCAATTTATTTTTGTCTAGCACCACTTTCCAACGAGTTGCTTATGAACACAATCCCAGGTAAACAGGTCCTACAAACAGATGTCAGACCCTTGCTTCCCTTTTTGCTGACTGTTTATCACTTGGTTTTTGTCTCTAGTGCAAAACTGGCAACTGCTGGGCACAGTTCCTCCACATACATCTAGTTATCTGGAAAGCACCAAGAGATAAGGTTTTTTACTTAATGCAGAAATGGTGTTATACCTGTTAAGATCTCAAGCCGTACAGAAAATGTAGATTTGTGCTGCTGATAGACAGTAATGAAAACCTGAATTCGTGCACTTGTTTAAAGTTTGCAACAGTACCTGCAAAGGTGAAGCCTTCCATTTCAATGTTTTGAAAATGTTGGTTTTAATGGCGATATATTTCGTGACATTAAGCGGAGGAAAACAGAAAATAGGAAGCACTTTTCTGGCCCAAACTTCTGAGTAGAACACGGATCTAATATTTAGTGTTCAATCTGTGCCATATTCTGCTAAACTGGCTTTTAATTGAGTTTACTTGTTCGTTTTTTCTCATAATCCAAGCAAAATACATCATAGTTTCTGCATTTATTTCCATGTTGATATTGCCATTCCTGGAATAGGATATGAACACAGCATAAGGGGCATGTGTAAACTTTACCAATCTAACTCTGGGAAATTTATTTATTTATTGCACTGTGTGTTTGCAAACTGGCTGCTGGCATTTTGACACTTATTCCTAAAATATTACTCTGTGGAGGTGTGTGGAGGCCTTCTTGGAGAATTTTTAACAATCGTTTCACATACCGATATAGTTTTAAAAACATGAAGATATGATGCAGACAACAGGATAATTTATTCTTCTATAATCAGTAGCTATAGTTCTATAGTCCAGTAGTTCAGTTCAGAAACTTATACAGGTGGTAGATGGCCAGGTTTGGTTTTGATGTGAAAGTCTGTTTTGATGAAAAGTGGTCCTGAACTTAACTGTTAGGGGGATTATCACCCTCTTATGTCTGAAATAAATTAAGACATTGTCTAGCAGGCATATCTAGTGAGACAGATATCTTAGCCTCAGTCAAAGTTTTCCAACGGTTTTAGGTCAGGCTTTCAATCTATCAGCATATGTTTTCACAGAGGGTTTTTAGGATAAGAGTTTAAAACCTTTTCCTGTAACTCTGGTTAGGGGATAAAGCTTGGCAAGTTTGCGGCTCTGTGGAAATGGTTTTATTGGTTTGAACTCAGAAGAGCAGTTAAACAGATTCTAGAAGGAAAACGGTCAGTGCATTCAGGTGGTCCAGGACTTGCACACTGCAGCCTTCACACTAACACTGCAACAGCTCAAGAGCTGCTTTGTTGAAGGGACTCCTTAGACTCGATGACCTCAGATATCAGAAGCTCTACAGAAAGTTATGGAATTTAATCTCCATGCCTTGGAATTGTGTTGGAACATGAGATGCGTGCTTCAAATAAAATGAAGAGGCATCACTCATATGTGTTAAAATGATGTGCAGCTACTTTTTTTAAAGCCCCTTACGCAGCAAAGCTAAATCATCCCAGAGCATGCATTTTGTAGGGTTGTTTTTGCACTTTATTGGGTAGCTTTCAAGTTCATAGTCTTAGTGAGGACAAAAATGTTTGTGTGCTGATCAATTAAACGCATTTGTAAAAATGTAAGAAATGTTAATGTACATGGTTATATTTGATATCCCACGTAACAAGATGCTCCAGGTCAACTAGCACTTGCAAGACGGTGAACTCTTCTTACCATCTTAATGCCCAAAATCTCAAAAGGTTTTACAGAGTTGGCTGCTTGTGAAGATGAGGATTCAAAGCTTGGCCTTGTGTACGTGTCAGGTGTGGCAGGTGCCATGTGAACCAGGCATGCACGGAGCTCTTCTCCCTTTCTCTCCTGTCCTTGTGGAAGATTAGTTCCTCTCAGATTAGCCATCTGCTCACACGGCCAACACTTGACGTCAGTCTAATCGGGGTCTGAGTGAACCACACAGTGATATCAGACCTTCACTTCTCTTACCCTACCACCTCTGATGGTAGACAGAGTAGCTTCTGTTACTTCCTGTTGATTCAACAAAATGTGACACCAGGGTAACGGGTATATAATTTTGTCTTTTTAACTATTTTTACTTTTTTTTTTTTTTTTTTTTTTTTTTAAATTTAAGATATCTGNACGGGTATATAATTTTGTCTTTTTAACTATTTTTACTTTTTTTTTTTTTTTTTTTTTTTTGTAAATTGAAGATAACTTGGCCATAATTTGAACTTGAGAATGTTGAAAAATGTATAAAATTGAGTGGTTTGGCATCCGACATCTGGAATAAATTTAAATTTTTCAACCACTAATTGGTGCAATTTTAAAGTTTTTGTCATACAGACAATTGAGTTTGTAAAGGAAAAAACAGACACTACGTAAGACAGGTCTTATAACTTTAGTATCCTGGTTCAAATTGTAGAAATCCCAGCATGCTAATAAGAACTTGTTTTTAACAACGATTCAGCAGACTGCCCTTTGTTTGGGGAGATGGTGTCTGCGGATTGTATCAATGTTGCAGCAGACGGTTCTTTTCTTGGTGGTAACAAAACTGGCAGGTGTTGTGCCCCATTCAGCCCCTTTCTTCCTTGCAGATGCCCTTTAGTGTCATACATACAAATTTCTTCCACGTTTCTCCCATCAGACACTTTGACTCAATATCATGGTGTTTAGTTTACACCGGGGTCACCTGAGATGGAAGAGCCTTTCTCCACACCCTCTCTTTCTGCTCTCAGCTTTGCACTATTTCAACGTCCGCGTTGTTTGTGCTGAATTTTAGAGCTCGGAGATAGAATTGCTGCCCTTGTGTTCTGGCTAAGTATTATGTAATAAATATTGCTGCTAGTTTCTCATGAGACATTTTGTCTGGTTCCATAAAAGAATATTTTCTGAAGCATGTCTACGTGTAATTTAATGTTATGTTCCAGATATTTGTACCTACAGTGGACATGACGTGTAACTTCTGAACCTGGTCTGTGCTGCAGGTGGGACCAGCTGGCTCCCAGTTTGGCCTTCTGGCTTGCCTGTTTGTGGAGCTCTTCCAAGGCTGGCAGGTGCTGGAGAAGCCGTGGAAGGCCTTCCTGAAGCTTCTGGGCATCGTGCTGTTTCTCTTCCTGTGTGGCCTCCTACCGTGGATCGACAATATCGCCCACATCTTTGGCTTCATCAGCGGCCTGCTGTTGTCCTTTGCTTTCTTGCCCTACATCTCCTTTGGTACGTTCGACAAGTACCGCAAGCGCGTGCTCATCATACTGTCTCTGCTGGTGTATGTGGGCCTCATCTCTTCACTGTTAGTCTGGTTCTACATCTATCCCATAAACTGGCACTGGCTGGAACACCTCACCTGCCTGCCCTTCACCAGCAAGTTCTGTGAGAAGTACGACATAGACCATGTTGTACACTAATGCTGGGCTACGTCACTTTTGACCTCCACCACAACCTGCCCTTTTTTTGAAAACAAACTCTTTGAAAGGATATAGATTTGAAACTCTGGGATGACATCCAGCGAGCACTATAACTGAGACTTGAGACCAGATAACAACGTACAGGCCGTTTTGGTGTTTGTATGTGGAAAATCACATCTAAGAACTGCAGAAGTAAACTTCAGGAAATGGCCAACTTGGCACAAAATACCATTGTGCTTCATTTCAGCACTTCAGAGACTCCTTGCTAAGAATTTCAGCTTTGACCAAATCTGTTTTTCTTGCTTGTAAAGTCCTGCCAATGCTGAGCTTTTGACTGTTTTTCACACTGTGTGCCATTTAGTCATTAACTTTGCCTTATTTTCGTATATCTCAGTTTCCAGTCATTTTTGAAATCATTTGGTGAATCCAGCTCAGATCAAATTTTGACAGTAACATAGTGCTTCTAAAACTTTTTGGCTTAAGCTCTGATTCATGTGTTATATTTTTGTCTTATGACTGAAGCATAATGAAAAATCAGTGATAGTCCAGAAACTTATACAGGTGCTAGATAGCAACTGCCAAGGAAGGATGTGGTGCTTTTAGTGCTTTTAAACCTGTAGGGGTGGCATAGAGCCCATTCCTGTGCATGGAGGGCTCCCATCCTGCAGGATTTTGCTCCACCCCTATTTAATACGCCTGAATCACCAATCTTGGTCTCAAAGAGCCTCTGATCTGTAGAATCAGCTGTGTTAAAGCATGGTTCAAATAAAATCCTACAAGATGACTGAGAAGACTGTACAAATAATGTCAGTAAGTCCCTTCAGGGTCTGTGTCACTTCAAAGTAGTGTTGCTAGGATACTGTAAGCCATTTGTATCCAAATGTAAGCCAAGTTAATATGCAGTAATTCTGCTCCATTTGCCCCGATTATTGCATTTTCCAACTGTGACCTTACTGTGATCGTACAGTTTCAAAACGAGACAACTACCAAGTTCGTGCCGGCTGTCTGTGCTGTGGAGATCTTTTGATTTTAAAGTGTACTTGTAAGGGGGGTGTCTAACTTTTAAATTGATATCCCTGTAAATAAAATTGAGATTAACTGCAGAAAATTAATACATCGTAAGTGAACGTTGTAGGAGGACTGAAGGAATGCAATCCTGTCCAGCATACTGTCCACTAAAAGTCCACTGCCTGCTGTGGGTTGGGATTAGAACTCCTCAACCTGCAGGTGTCTGGTGTAAGACTGAAAAGGATGACTAAGGAATGGATTAAACCCTTAATGGGGAGCACTGACTGCTGGAAGGCTTTGCTTGGTCATTTTATTTACACAGTAAGCCACTTTTGATAGCTACGTTCTGCCCTTATTAGACATTTTTCCACTGGGATGCTAAGGTGTTGTTTTTTTTTTTTTTTTTTAATGTATTAGTCTCTCGGCAGTGTTGTGAAATAAACTAAACACTATTGATCGTGTCCAATTTAAAAACACTTGCAATGTGCCTTTTAAAGTTATGTGGTAACATGACCAACTCATAACACTGTGTATTGGTTACCAACAGTATTGGTACAAATAGAACTGTACCATTACCACAATATTTATTTAAATAAAGGGAACTGATGAATATTTCATTATTTACACATTGAAATATTTTGTGCTGCATTTTTTTATATTGTTTGTACTTTAAAAAAGAATAAAATATTATACTTCGTAAACAAATGAACATCTACAAATGATTTCGTTTTCCTGGCCCAAAGCTGGAATTATAAACTAACTTTTCACCTGGAATATTAATGAAATGGAACGGTGTGACAAGAATCTTGACTTTGAAAAAAATATGGCCATTATTATACAAGTGAACATATTACAGAATATAGTGTTTTAAATTTAAAACCTTGAGGCTGACTCACCAAAAAAAAGGTAAAATTGTGTCTTAATATCTAATAACATGAAAATATGGACTTTTACAATACAACTATAGTCTTTGCAGAGAGCTTTACACCTACTATAACAGTTTAGATGTCTAATTCTTTATGTATTAGTTTCTAAAAGGATGGTTTATTCTATGTGCTTTTTGTATTGGGCCTGTGGCAGGTCACACCATGTGTTGCTTGGCCAGGTCTCAAGAGGTAAACAGTTAACGGTGAGCCCCAAAAATAAGTTTGAGATATTCAACACTGGAAATGCCCACGAACTGATAGATTCAATATTAAGTTAAAAAAAAAAACAGCTGACTTTAAAAGAAGCCCCTTACCTTCATCATGATCACTGCATAATTTCAGCCTGTCTCCCCATCTTTGATTGTTACAAGAACATGCTAGAACCTGACAGGATAAACAGGGCCATTCTCTTCTACTGCTGTTTTTACAGACTTTCTATTCTTAGATGCACAGCCAGAATATATAACACCCCCCCCCCCCCCCCCCCCCTCAATACGGCCCATTTNCTGTTTTTACAGACTTTTTATTCTTAGATGCACAGCCAGAATATATAACCCCCCCCCCCCCCCCCAACCCATGAAGTCACATCATACATCCACAGAAATGAGGGACATGGGTTGTCACTAACATAAAATTAATGTCAATATTTATTAATATACAAAATATAAAAATGAGACACAATATCATTAATGATTACACTAATTTAACTTTTTTGCTGCAGTTTGATTAGCAACATTTCTATCCCTGCCAACAGAGGGATGTGTGGTGCAGTAAGGTAAAACCCACACTTGACTGTAATGAGATCAGAGAAAGACAGGCTAAAAATACAAAATGCTAAAAAAAAAAAAAAAAAAAACTCTTAAGCAACAGTGGTGAAAACTTTTAAGGGTCCTCTACCTTCTGTAACATACGAAAGGCATGAGACCTAAATATTACATACATTTGCCAACAACCACACAGAACTACAATAAGCCCACAGTAAGAGGGAGTCTGAAGTTTCCCATCTACCACAGCAGCCCAGTAGCTGAGCCATGTGCGTGTTGGGCCGAGAGGAACAGCCTAGCAACCGCTGTTGCGGCGCATGAAAGCGTGGCCTCTGACTGGGTACTGCATTTCGATGAACGTCAGCGGTCCCACCGTGATCTCGCAGGGTCCCTGCACTTTGAAGCCCGACTTCTCGTAGAAAGGCACCAAGAAGTCCTCACACATGAGTACAGCGCGGCGCACGAAGGGCAAGCAGCGCAGGTACTGCAGGTAGCGCCACATCAGGATGGAGCCCTTGCCCTGTTGCCTGAAGGTCCGGTGCACCGCCAGCACGTGGATGTGGACAGTCGTGCCGTGGGGCTTGTGCAAGGTCAACGCATCCTGCAGGAAGTCATACGGGGGCAACAAACTTCAAAAAAAAGGTACAGTATCATCTTCAGCTGCTCCTCCACAGAAAATATCACCATTTTACGTTAAAAATGGAATTCCGTTAAATGACACTCAGGATAATGATTTTGTGAGGCAATCTAATGTGAAATGTTTTGAGTAATAGGCTATAAAATGAAAGTTTTTGCAATGAGGAAGATGTAAATCAGATGAGTTCAGTAATTATACTGTATAAATGACAGATTTAGCGATTCTGCACTAGGAAGATCACAGCCAAGGGCCGGAGTGGTTACCGTGTTGAGCTTGTCTTGGTCCCACAGGGAGCCGATGATGAAGGCCACCAGGCGTCCCTGCTCGAACCAGCCCAGGGACAGCTCGGGGCACAGGGTCAAGAAGTGACGCACCTCGTCCAGGTAAAGCGGACACTCTCCTGACACCGAGATAAAGGCTAAAAAAAAGGTGCAATTTCACTTTTCACAAGCTGCACATTTTCAGCTGCTATAATGAACCACGAGTCACTGAAAAGAACTAAAATGAAGATGTGCGCGACGATGAGCAGGTGGACATAAAGTTATATTTACACAACTGGAGGTGCACAAGGTTGTGCGTCATTTACCAAGTTTTCCCACCACGTCTACGTGTTTTTATTTAAAAGATTTGTCGTATTTCGGAATTATTCCTGGTTTACTTTGCTTCTCTACAAAATCCAAAAGCAGGTGCAGTATTTTGTAAACACACAGCAGTCAATCGTCAGTAGGTTAAGTTCTCCAAACGTGTTTAGTTTAACCATAAATGGTTTTTATAAACGGCATCACCTGAACATCTACAACTGTCCTGCGTTACGCGTCATTTCTCGGTAACTACCTGCCACGTAAATAAACCGCTTTTAAAAAACCGTTTGGTCAATATTTAAAACGTTAAGTCGTATTTTATCCGAGGAACATGAAAAGCTTACCCCTCCACTTAGGAAAAAAAAACTTTCTGTTGAGTAAATCCAAGTGATGTATTAAGTCAGAATGGACACTGGAGGTGCCCCCCGTCACCGGCCGTCACCCACCTTCCCTCTCGATCTCGAACACACTGACGGCGTCTTCGGGGCTCAGGCAGCGGAACTCACTGGCGGGGAGGGTGTGCCGGCGCTGGCGGCCCGGGGACACGGGGGCGCGCATGTGGACGTGCACGGGCTTCAGGAACTGCTGGAGGCTCGCTACCGACATGTCTTGGATTCAAGTCCGTCGTTCTGGGAGTGTCACGTTCTTACTTTTGTTCTCAGTGGGTCTTTGTGGTCTTGCCGTTCTGCGGTCGGTCCGGGGTCTTATTCCGTCACCGAGTCACAGCGTGGAGGAGCGGATCGTCCCCGGTATTTATAGGGCCGCGGCGGCGCGATTTGCCTCTTAAGTACCATTAGTCATCCATTAGCCCATTTCAAGGTGGTGCCTCACGCTTCCAGGCTGCTTTTCAATTTCCACCTAACCTTTGCTGCCGTTTGACCTCCGTGGGAGGTGGTAAAGGGATTCTTTAAAGTCGAAAAACCTTTAAATGGACTTGACATTTCGTGGACACACCGATGTCAGCAGCCGGAACAGACGGCGGCCGGTGTGCGACGTTAATTCGCACCGGGAAGGCGCGATACTGAGATGTAACGTCATACTGCATAGCAGGGCGTCATTTAGCGGGGATCGTTTGTGCAGACATTGCGTCATTGAGGAAAACGTACAAATTGCGACAAAGCTGGTTTTTAATTCGAGGCGCACTGGAGAAAATGAGGTTTAAATGTGTGTGTGAAGTTGTTTGCGGGCAGTGGACAATAACGGGTCTTAAGATGTCCTGGGCTGTGGGTTCGAATCCAGCTCAGTGTGTGTGAATTCTGTGTATTATTCCCATGTTCGTCTGCTTTTCCTCCAAGGGGCTTCAGTTTCCTACCACTGTCAAGCACGGGCATTTCACTGACTGTGTGTGTGTGTGTGTGTGTGTGTGTGTGTGAGAGAGAGAGAGAGAGAGAGAGAGAGATTACCCTGGGATGGACTGGCCTCCCATCCTGCTCCGAACGCGTGGGAGTGATGACTGTTACTGAATAAAGATTTTCCTCCAAATCGTATAACTGCAATGAACAAAATAGTTTTAACACACGTCAAAACAGAGACTTACAAAAAGATATTTCCGCTGATTCGATTGCTGAACTATGGAGCTCAAAGTGTTTTCTCACTTTTCTCGATATAGTTTCCTGTTGCCTCGTGCGGTCAATTCTCCGCCATTTCTTCGCTGCCGTTAGGATTTTTTTTTTACATCACATTGGGTTTAGCGGTGAAAATGTACTTTATAATAACTTTCCTGTTTTGAAATGCTGCACAAATACCCTGAACCGTAGGTACATTATGGTCATTATTGTCAAAAATATGGTAAAATGTATAAGCAGGAGGGTGATGGGGAGGCGCGTCCCATACAGATTTCGGCCAACTTTCCCCCAGTTTTGCGCCTCAAGTAACTGATAAATTACAGATGTGACAAAACATGCTGCTGTGTTCATTTTGTTTGCGGTGACTTCATTTTGTGTGATTTGTAGGTGTAACTTTTTTCTTTTAAAATAAGACAAAGCATCGCTTTTTCTACTGAGAAATAATGATCATAAATGACCTCCGTATAAATAAAGGTCTCGAAACTGAGATTTCACGACTTCGGCGCGTTAAGCAGGGGAAACCACTACTTAAGATTTTTTAAAAACCTCTAAATATTCGGTACATCTAAGTGAATTAGTATAAAGTTGCTTTTCCAACACTGTAAGACGCCGTGTACAAAGACATCTGGTGAATAACTAATAAAACAGATAGTTTGAGCCCTATAACTTCTTTTTAGGAACTTTGCATATTTTTTTACAATGTCGACTTGGACAAAGATACTTTATCACTTTTACTAAGATAGAACTGTTTGTATTGTGAACACTGGTTTAATTTCTCAGTTTCACTATTTCGATGTTGGAAGATGTTCACTGCTTTCTCATTTGACGCAACGTACCAACATAAAATGTGAATCAGGAGTATTATTCATATTTTATTATGTTTTTTTGTAAATAGCTGAACTATATACGTGTCATCTCCTATTATTTTTTGCAACGGCAACACAGAAAAAAACAATCAGATAAATAAGAATATCAAATCAAATATTTTCAAGTCTTACAGTAAAAACTAAACAAAAAAAAACAGAAAAAAGGAATCGGTTTCGATGCGTAATGTAAAGAAGCAAATAAATGCAGAAAACGTCAAACGGCTGCATGAAGACACTGGATATGTGGTACATGTGAAAATGAAGACTTGGAGCGGTGTAAAAGGGGAGGTTCATCTTCTTTACAGACCGGTGACACGAGCCCACACACTGACACCACGTGGTGGACACACTCATAACACACCGTACCACCCGTGGGGAAACACTGCCCCTCAAACACGACCATTTCAATAGTGAAATAACCTCCTGAGGGTTGGAATGTAGCAGTGATTTGTTCTATTACCATGGTAAATTCACTGAAGGAGACTGAGGACTATCTCAGGCACGAGGGTCTGACGCGCAGCTCATTTTGTGAACATTGAAACTGCGGTGGTTTTTTTTGTATGTGCTCAGCACTAAAGTTCAAGCTTTGCTAAGGCAGCGTGGTGTGGGAAAGCTATCTTAGGAGGGATAACGGAAGAGGAGGTCCAAGGTGACTTGCCGTGTCACGTCTGATGTGGCGTTTGCATGTTCTTCCCCTTCCGTTATCCGAAGTAACCCACTCGGTCTCAGCTGCTGGGCGATGCTGTTCATCTTCTTGCCACGTTCACCTTTGTTTATTATCGCCACTCTGATCTCCCGTGGCGACAGGACGCCTCTTCTTGCTGTGTATAAGACTCACCAGCACTCATGAACAGCAGACACACAGGCTGTGAGGTTGTCCCACACTCCTGTTATGTTTGGGCACGCTTTACTGACAGCCATCGGCCTGCCAGGTAAACACGTGTCACGTTCGCTCCGCTTCCAGCAGAAATTTTAGAAAATAGAAAAGTGAAGAAATATGGATTTTCGGAAAAAAGCCAGAAGCAAGTATATCTACAGTGTAATAGCAAATGTGTACAGACTCAACATTATTTCCCAACTACAGCTTTTATTGTAGTACTGGTACTTTTGAGGGTCCGGCTTCCCGCGCTCCGCGCTCACAGCCGCTTCTCTTTAAGCTTTTCGAGCTCTGACGTCGACTGACATGCCGCGTGTGCGTGCTGACGTCAGCACGCAGGGCGCTACGCTCGCAGGTTTCTCTTTCTATTTTTTCTGTCGTGTGCACCCCCACCCCCCCTCACTCTTTCCCACCGTTCCCTGACAACAGCAGCGATGGCGGAGCCCCCATCCTCCGGAGCGGGTGCGACAGCTGACGCGCCATGCTCGTCCCCCTTGTCGGCCCCAGCTTCAGCTCCAGCCGCGGGCCCGGCCCTGTCTCCGGCGGTGAGCCCGGGTTCCGAGGCTCCCTCTATGGCGCTCTCTCCCTCTGCAGGCGGCTCCCAGCGGCTGCTCTTCTCCCACGACCTGGTGTCCGGGCGGTACCGCGGCTCGGTCCGGTTCGGCCTGGTCAGGATGATCCACGGAGAGGAGGATTTTGACTCTGATTCGGACATCGACGGAGATGGCGGAGGCGGAGGCGGCGGAGCCGGAGGGGGCGGCGGCGGCGGTGTTCACGGCAACTCGGACACGGAGAGTGGCGCGGCGGACGGCAGGGCTCGGCCGCTGGGACGGGGCTACGTTCGGGTGCAGTGGTACCCTGAGGGGGGCAAGCAGGACATCCGAGAAACCAAGGTAAAGGGGACGTGAGGATCAGTCATTCCGCGCGCGGGCGATTGTTGTGTCTGCCTGCAGAACACGATGGGAACCGTTACACTCCTGTACGTGTCTGGGTCCGACTGAACATCGGGGGCAGCGACATGGTAACAGACACGCCTTGTTTATGGAGAACTGGGTGACAGTGAATGAATGAATGAATGAATGAACGAACGAACCCGTGGAAGCTGGATGACACCCATCATCCATGATACCTGCGGCACGACGGGCAGTATAAACGTGTTTGCGCGCGCGCGCGTGTGTGTGTGTGTGTGTGTGTGTTGGCGGATTGCAGCAGATCGCGCGTGGACGTTTCCCCGCAGCCGCCCGCTCTGCACGCGGTGTTTTTTGCACCACGAGCCCCGCACCATTTCTGATCGAACTGAGCGTTCAAACGTTCCGCAGCGCCGCGCCTCGGTCTGCCGTCAAGCCGCGTGTTCGCAGTGTGAGCCGCTGCAGGCCTGAACACCACGGCCCCTCCTGGACCTGCATCCCCGCACCTCATTCTGATCGATGCTTTCTTTGTCATTTCTGCAAAAGTATGACTATAGTGGAGTGGGGGGGGGGGGACTGACAAGTTAAACATTTTAAAACCAGGATAGTGTGAGGTTGAGGCCTTGACTCCTTGTCAGTGTGAGCCCATGGGAGAACAATGAGCTGCATGTGGATGGAGAGTGTTGGTTGCCCCCCCCCCCCCAGGTTCAACCTTTGGGTTGATGGTTTTAGTTAGATCATTGGGATGAACCTCTGTTTTGGACCTTTGTTCTCATTCAGTGGTATTAACACAATTCTGCAGTGAAACAGAAGACAAAGAGTCCACTTCCAGAAGATGCTCTTTAAAATGCATTTTTTGTGCTTTTTTTGGGGCAATTTGGAAATGTTCTGGTCACTCGTGCTTTGCGCATTGTATGCTTTCACAGGGCTTTAGCGTTCTTTTGTGTCCGTCGGGGGTGAAGCTTCTGCTAATTCCACTCCCTTTTCATAAACTGGTCTTTTTTATGCCAGCAGCACCACGTTGTTTCTGCAGGTGTGAACGCAGAACCTGTCATGGGTGTGTTACCGTTATTAGTTACTCAGCAGGTTGCTTGGCGAAGAGGGAGATGGGCTAAAAAGGCTCCCAGTTTAGGATGGAGCCGGCTATTGTACCTCTGAGCTGCTCTTTTACCCAAAATGTGCCAAGAAAATTATCAAGATGTTTCAAAGTTGGACGTCTAAACATTTTCACTTGCAATGCATCCATGTTGCTTTGAAATTGGAGCATCTTGTGGTTTATTCTGAGATGTTCACCAGCTGACGTGTTCGGCCAGTCCACTTTTTCTAGCAATAGATTCCGTCATTTATTTTCATAAAGCATTAAATTTTCATATATTAAGTATTCCAAGCCAATTGCTCTGCTTCCTACACTTGGAAAAATATTTTTACTGATAAAACACTTTTTTTATTATTTTTTTTAAATCTACTGTTTCAGACAATAAACGGATTACCAGATTTCCTACCGATGTGCTTGTCATAAGTGTCCCATGTCAGATATTCAGAATCCCCGATGGCTGCTGCTCCCACGGTGCATGAGCAGCCCCCCCCTGCTTTATTCACCTGCTTTCCTCCTCTGCTGGAGAATGTCACTTTGAGTTTTGCTTTGTTCCTCATGTTTCTCCACTGTCCTTTCATCACGGGCTGAGACCGACTGACCTGTTTGAACCTGAGTGAATGGGTGAGCGCCGGATTGTGATAGAATAATTGAATAATTTCACAGATTAATCGAGCTTGGATTGGGCGGCAGCGGCGGGGTTTCAGGCCTCTGACCTGCCCACGACGGAGAGCTGCTCCGTCTTTACAAAACCCTGCGCCGTCAGCCCCGTTGCTCTGTCGTGCCTTTCGCTGGTGTCGGACTTTCAGGAACTTCCTGGAACTCGAACCTTTTGCAATATTTTTGTCTTTATTGCAAAGTAGGTGGCCTATATCTTAACTAGTAGCTCTTGGCAAGATCTGGCTATGCTTATGCAAGCTTGAGCGGAGGAGAGATTTGTCTTAATTCGCTTGCAACGCAGCAGCCTTTTCAGTCATATTTTCTGAGTGACGATGCCTGTTTTGAGAAGCACACCGAGCTTCTACTCAGAACAGACCCTGTCTGCTGTAGAGGGCGTCCCGGTGGATTGTGGGAACACAGGCCTCGTGTCTGCAGGCTGTGGAAGTGGGTGGTGTTGCAGCCCCTGGCTGTGCACCGCAGTGCGCCGGACCGCAGGGCTCAGCAGGTGGGGTTGGCGCTGAGGGCGTGGCAGGTGATACCACCCCCCCCCCACCCCGTCGTCTTGCACAGTGCTCCCGGACAGAGCTGTCAGCCTGCAGATGCCGTGTCCAGTTCGATCCCCGTGTGGGGGATGCGGGGGGGTCAAACGCTAATTACCGGGCGCATCAGAGGGCGGTGCTGGCTGCCGAATCTGACAGCAAGCGCGGCGGGGCAGATGGTAGTTATGCTAATGAAGTCTTTTTGTCCTTGGTAAGTGATGGACACTTCCTCATTCCCTCCCCTCTGCCGGTACTTTGTTTTCGCACAGTCATGTCCACTTTCTTCTCCTGTTGTGTGGATCCGGCTGGTCAACGCCAGAGGCTGGTTACTCTGCTTGCTCCTTTGATCGCGTGTTTGCTGTAAAGGTTCTCTAGTAGATTTCTCAGAACGTGATGCAGTGGTGTGTTCCGTAGAGCAGCCTCCTTCAGTGGATCCTCTAATGACTGAAAGTGGAAAGAATAAGATGGTAGCCTTGGTGAAAGCTCTCCGTCGGGGTTTTTCCTGGCTTGCTTGGTCATCAAAGGTATGAAATGGTTAGAGACTCTCGGTTGAGATTGCTGCCTTCATGACCTCAGGTCCTGCTCACGTGTGAGGTGGTGACAGCGCACTGCTGTTAAAAAGGCTCCCGCTGCTCATCTGCTGGGTCATCTACTTGTCCAGGCCTGAGGTCTGTTGCTGGCTCAGCCCTCCTTCATCTCTGACTGTTGGGAAGATGGATGGGTAGGTCTCGGCCGAGGGTTCGGAACCCAGCATGCGGTGGCGTGGATCCATCACCGCTCTGTCCCATCCATCTGCGTGGGCTGCTCACTGTGCCAGCACGCCGTCTCCTCCCATCCCCTTCCCAGGATCGGCCGACCTGGCGATCATTCCAGATACTTCTAAACGGTGCAATGTGTGCAGTGTCATGTCATAAACTGACATGGTGGCTAAATGCGAGGGGCTCGGATCTCGCCGATCACGCAAGTTATTATCAGCTTGTTTCAAGTTCCCTCCTGGTAATTCTTAATAGTTTGCCAAAGATCTGTGGTTGCGGCTCCGTTCTATATTAGCACTCGAACTCTGGTTGCTGAGCTCATGGCTTGCTCTTGTGCGGTGTTGTGGGTAGAACTGCTTGACACCCCAAGGACCCAGTAAAGTCCTGCTCTAGCACCTTTGATCAGGGTAAAAATTACCCAGTCGTATAAAGGGGTAAATCGCTGAGTAACTTAAAATCGGCTCGAAGGTGTTAGCTAAGTAAATGAATAACTGAAGGGTATGTATGTGTTATTACGAAAGTAATAAGACGCTGAGCATGCTGGGTTCAGAGAGTCACCAGGTAGTATGTTGTGGACTAAGAGGTTTTTATTCAGAAATGAAAACCTGAAAACGAGTGAATAAAATCTAAGGAGGAGCTTTCAGCAATGGCATCCAGCCTTGAGGGATCTGCAATGGGGTTCCTCCTGTTCCCTGTCTTCCTTTTACATATTGTGGCTACATCTGACTGTCATCTTCTAATCTGGTCCGACTGATGTTCCAGAAGGAGGGCATGGTCCGAAATGCGGCGTACAACACGGGCTAATGGTGGGAAAACTGCGAGAGAAATGTCCTCGGCGTTGTGGGTACACCTGTACCGCATCGAGGTGGTGTTTGTATCGCCTGGCTTAGACCCCATGTTAGTGATGTCGTGCAGAGCTGCCGGTGCTCCAGACTGCAACCTTGGATGGTCTGCGCCGCACCGCAGGGAATAGAGGATAGAGCTCTCAGCTGGAGGGGCTAGAAGAGCATAATGCTTTCAGCTTGTTAAGCCTGTGTGGAAGCAGACTTGTGGGTTCGAGGCTGTCGCTGGAAGGTGAACGTCAGAATGGTACAGGGGAGAAACGGCAAGCTCTCCTGCAGTTGGCGTCCTGTCAGGCAGCTACCGTTGGTAGCTCTTCCCTCCGTCCCCGAGGACTTAGTCTGATGATGCAAGCTGGTGATGTAATGAGGAAATGTGGAGATGTTTCCTTCCTCAAGGTAATGGACCAAACCCTCATAAAGTGATACACGGGGGAGCAGGTCCACTCGGCAGCCTTTATCCCTCGGCTCTGGAGGTTGCTATTAGAGAGGTGGGGTGTCCTTTGGGCCTTTCCTCCAGCAGATGTGCCAGATCTTGAGCCATGCTTTTCCTCCTTAACAGGAACAGGTGTTGTAGCGGTTAAGGGCACAGACCTGTAATCTGACAGCTGTTGGTTCAGATCTGACAAGGACCTTGTTGCACCTCACCCTACAGTATCTAGTTCCATAAATGTCGCTTTGGAAAGACGTACCATTTACATGAGTGCCGTAGTAACTCCATGGTTGTTTTTCAGTTTTGGATGATAGATGGGAAGGTAAAGTGCACTTTCTCCTTAACTTATGAACAATTGGAACTGGCAGCTTGTTTTGTTTATAACTTCAAATTCACTGTTACCCTTAAGCTGTGATCAGTAGAAGCTGAATGGAGACTTTTCTTGATTTTGTCTTATGCTTATAAAAACTTTGGATATAGGAGTACATTAAAGAAACTGAAAGTTTAATTTGAAAACAGAACAGGGACAGAACGAGTATAAGAAAATGCGAAAATATTTTTATTAACTTTCAGTGCTATTAAAATTTGAGTTAATGACTAATTTTAGAGAAAATAAAAATAATCAGTCAGGGTTTTTGACGAATTTGTCCCTTACATCATGGTGCCGCCACTTTTAGCTTTCTTTTATCTGCTTTTTTTTTTTTTTTTTTTTTTTTTATACTGACACTGCAAGAATTCATGACCTGAGCTGTAAACACCGGGGAAGCCGCTTGAATTAAGGCGGCCCCACGTTGCCCTTGTTTTTGGATGCACTTTACTTCCAGCTGTCAACTCAGAGGGTGTACAAAGGTCTCGGTGCCACTACAAACAGATGATTTAGAAAACGATTTAAAAGAAAAAATGGAAACGCTGACTTCCAAAATTTAAAACTTGACCGCTCAAAACCAGAGGAGCTAAAGCCGTCCCATTATTTTGGCCATATCGCGCCTTTGCAGATCCCTTTTCCTTAAGGCCCGAGGAGGGCATTAGAGGTAAGTAAATGGAGCAGAGTGGTAACTACTAACCCTACTGTGTAGATGGGGACATGGCGTATGGGGGGGGTCGACCTGCCGAGCTTGTTTCTCCCGTCGTTTCACCGTTGAGGGCCCTGCCAAACAAGCAGCGTGAGTCATCGTATTTATTTGTGTTCAAAGTAAAGGCCCGAGTTGCAGTTTAAGTGTTCATGCAGAACACGTTAGCGGTACATACCGTGTGCTCAAGCCCGCTTTAACAAGAGAATGCAGTTTGCCGGATGTTTTCTTCAGTTTAATTTTCCCAGTTCTTATTTTTCTCTGGATTTCCAGCATCTCGGACGCCGCAGGCTGTGCCTCAGACCGCAGCTGCTTCCAAACGCCTCACGTCCCCGATGTGCAACATCACAGGGTGCTCAGAGGGACTGTGGAGCACTGTGCTGGGAAGGCTGAATCCCGTGGACCCCACGTGGGTTCGTACCCGCTGTGGAAATGGCGGCAGGTTCCTCTCCCCTCCCGGTTGTGCTGACTGGCTCGCACCATTAGCTGGTAGCTGCTGGAGAGCTGAACAAAAGGCTTTCCCTCGCTTCTGAGGCCTGCCGCTGGCTGTCACTGTCTACCTGCACAGGACCGCGAGGCATTTCATTATCGAGCACTGCGTTTACCAGTGCTGCCCGTCGGATCGGTGCGACTCCCTCATTGCTATTGATTTTGCTGTAGGGATCTGCCGGCAGGCTTGGAGCAGCTTAGAGGATCCCTTTGCTGGTCTCAAACCCGTCTCCAGGACGCCGCCGTTTGGCTGGAAGGGCAGCCGACTGTTGGGTCGGACACCGTGTCGAAGGATTAGACAAACACCGTTATCGATCGAGTTGTTTTCCCGTTGTGCTCCGGGTTGTGGGGGGGTGGGGGAGGGGGGTAGGGTTGCAGTTGACATATTCCTGGAACCCGACCCGGCGGGGGTGGGTGGATGCGGCAGGAGGCTTGTAGGAGTAACACCAAAGCTTGTGTGGGATGGCTACACCCTGTTGGTGCAAGAGGGTGTTGAAAAAGCAGCGTGGAAAGTTGCAAACAAAGTCTTTATGGGCGGGGTGCTGTGCGTGTTTGTTATTATAGCCAGATAATTGAATATTTACAATTTATTGAGCTGTGGTGTGATTGAAATAGTGATGAAACAAAAGCACCGGTAGAGGACTCATTTGCATACATTTACATGTTTTGATTTAGATGTTTACCTCCAAGGCATCATACAAAGATTATGTAGTATTTAGGTGACACCTTTATCCAAGGTGACTTAGTGTTAGATACAGTGCGTTGAGCTGCCTACAATTATTCACCCATCCATACACCAGTAACGCTTTAAAGATAATCTGGAATTATTAGACTGGAATAATTCATCCCATTATCATCAAATTAATCAATTATCTAGTTGGAATTTGCATCATCCTTTAGTATCTGTAATAGCAAGCATGTCTCTTGGAAAAGATGTGGCCCAAGTTTTCCCCTAAATGAATGTTAAGTATTTTTCTTTTATTTTGGTGTTTGCTTAATTGTTCTTAGACTCTCACTACTTAAGGGCTCAAGTCCAAGCGATTTTTTTGTAATTTTTTTTATTTTTTTTGTCGCAGTTTATTCAGCTTTGCACAAGTTTTATTAAGGATGAAATAAAAAAACAGTAGTGGCCACCTCTGAAAATTGCGGTTTCGCACCTGGAGAAAGTACACACAGCCTTCCAGTTGTGTGTTAAAAGGTTAAAGTTTGAATAACTAGATGCATTTGTAATGGATAATTGAAAGAGCTCAACCCTGTTCGTGACGTACCACCTCTGTGAGAACCACAGGGTGGCTGGGCAACGCGGACAAGAAGATCACTTAAAGACAGGTACTGGGGATGTTGGATGATCATCAATGCCTTGTCTGTCCAGCGTTGATCTTCTACATCCCTGTCAACGCAGGACCACGCTGTCCCTCACTTTTACCACAGGGCTCAGGCCAGATGTTGGCTTGAAGAAGGGCAGCCAGTGAGGGGGAGAAGATTGCCTGGAATTATTTGCTGCAGTGTCTGCAACTTGATCCTCAATCTTCTTCTCTCAACAAGAAATATGAGCTATTTATAGGAGCTTTTATAGAAGCTTAGCAACAGTGTGACATGGAGCGGACTCTCGGTTGCCACTGTTCTTAGATGCTGAAGGTGGACAGGGTCCTGGACCTGATGCTGTGCCTGTCTCCTGCAGTCTGGGCGATGTGCAGCTGCAGGTGTCGGTGTAATTGAGGCACGTCGACTTTCCGCAAGACCTTCGTGCTTCTAAAAACGGTGACAACTGTGAGTTTCGGTGGCCCCACCTCCCCTGCCCGGCTGGAGTCTGAGGGGACAGATTTCCACTCTGCCGGAGAGCTCCCTCAATGGAGGAGATGGCGGACACATCTCTGGCCTTTTGGAGAGCCCAGAAATGAGTGCAGAAATGAGGTTTATTTCAGTAAGAATGCCAGGAAGTGCTCCAGACTGTGAAGGGCTGGACATTGATTTTTTAAATTTTTTTAATTATTTATTTTTTTGACAGCTCAGCAGAGTGGAACACTGCTGTCTGTCTCAATATTTGTGCCAGGTCTAAAAAAAGAGCTTCATCTTATGCTTTATTGGGGGAAAAAAAAAGACTGCAAAGGGATGAAAAGTGGCCTCTTCCGACTTTCACAATGAGGATCGGGTCATTACTGCAGCCGTACCCCTGTTCTGGTGCAGCAGCGGAACAGAATTTGCCCGTCACCTACAGTTAAGGGGCCTGTGTGTCCTTATGTTGCCCTTCTGGCGCCAGCTAAAAGAATAAAATGGATAATGCAGTGCTCCTATTACCTGAAAATCTGTCCCAAGTCTAATTGTGTGGTGGGCGGAGGGGGGTGTACTCTCTAGTTGCTCCCACCGTCTGGGTGTTGGTAGGTGTGCTGCGGAGCAAGGCTGCTGGGGAGACGCACGCGTTGAAATCGGGCCCATTGGGCTGCCCACATCCCTCGAGCTGCCCTCTTGTCGCTCGTGTTTCGGAGCGTCTTCTCTTGCATCCCACTGTGCCGCTCAAGAAGACAGGAACAAATGATACCTTACAGTGTGGCAGCGAACTCACCTGGGCACCACGGTGTCTTTCGCCAGCGGGCCGGACCCCTTCGTGATGTCTGATGCAGACGTCGTCGATGTGTCCGAGAAGTGAAGTATGTAGTGATCTTTGGTTTGAAATGAGAACGAAGTGGGGTTTCCTTTGCACTGCTAACAGTATATTAGACATTGGAATCTACTCTAAGTTCTAAGGAAAAGCCTACATGTACTGTGTTGATACAGGTTTGGGGGGGGGGGGGGGTCTGTCGCATGTCTTCCTGGACCTTCCTGGTTTATGGCCTTTCCTACCTGCTCTGTGTAGTAACACCTTGTAACAATAGGTGTGCTGCCGCATGGGACAGCAGGTGGCATAGTGGTTAAACCCACTGAGCCAAAAGCTCTCCTCCTCCTTTAATATGTTTGATCAAGGTTCTCACCCTGAATTGACACAATAAAAATGACCAAGGAGCCTAAATTGGTAAATAATTGTAACGCTGTTAGTATTCAGATGTAATGCTGTGAGTCGCTTTGAAGAAACGTATCAGCAGAAGGAATAAATTGATGTGCCACGTGTCAAATAATGCACTGAGAAATCTCTCCTCCAGATACTGTGTTAACCTGTCGCTTAAATACCTGTGTTCTGAAACCTGCCCCCCAGTGTGTGGAGGACAAAATCCCTCCACGTTTATTGCACTATTTTCTGCGGCAGCTTTGTTTTCTGCCCCCCTTCCTCCCGACAGCTCCTGGCCTGCAAAAAACAATTAAGAGAAGCTTTAAAAAATAAACTGGTTTGGGCAGAAGAAGGCTCCCTTAATGCTGCTTTTGGGAGGATGCCACTGGATGTTGACGGTGTAAACTTTATTATTCTGTAGAGCTGGCTGCGCACTTGGCGTCGTAGATACGCTGGGGCAGAACCCGCCCTGTGTCTCAGCATTTATGAAGAGCTTGTAGGTGTTGCAGGCATCTCGGTGATGCTGGATGGCACAGATTCACAGAGATTCCTGTATAATCTGCTTAGAACTACTTTATGACAGACATGAACTTCACTCCTCGTCTTTGCTCTCATTCAGCCGCTTAGAATTTGCTGTTCTCATTAAACGCCTCGATAAAGAACGCAGAGTGGCTGCCCTGGGTCTGTAGATCTAGATATACAGTTATGAATATTTTTCATTGTAGAATATCTGCTGGGACAGACATTTCAACTTCTTTCTGGGGAGTGCATTCCTAAAAGCACGTTTAAATTGTTTTCAGTTGTACGGTTCGTTGGACTCTACTGAATCGGAACACAGTTTTGCCGTTGGTATGTAGGAGTTGACCCTGAACTTGTGACTTTGCTTTGCAAAGAGCCTTTATCAGAGTCATGCAGACCACCAGCGGTGTTGATGTGCAGAGCTGAGATGGCAGAACTGAGTCTCCAGTCTAGGGGGATTGGGTGATAGCGGGTTTAGCTCCTCTCTGGGGTTAGATGGTCCACCACTGGCTGAGAGTGGACTCCAGATACGCATGTTTGACCTTCGTCCAGCCTCCCGTCCCAGAGAAGGGTGAGATGGGACAGGTTGCCCTATCTCACTGTCGCACGTCATGTTCACACCCTTTTCTCTTTTTCTGTTACAGCTGAAACTGGAAGACCGCTCCATTGTGCCCCGGGACATTGTGCGGCGTATGAATGGAAATGTATGCCCCCCTCCTTTTCTAATCCTTTCAAGTGTGTTACGTCCGTGATGTTTCAAACATCAATGTGAAAGATTCTCGTGTAGAGTTGGAGGAGCGAGTGTGTAGTCACCCCGCATGTGTGTTTGGCACTTCAGGACAACCAGTGTGGCACAGTGATCGATATCAACATTGAGTGTGCGGTGAAGCTGGTGGGAACCAACTGTGTCCTTTACCCCGTCAACAGCAGAGACCTGCAACACATCTGGGTGAGAGAAGCAGCTCCTAAACCCTTGTCTGTGACCAAAAGGTCTTGTCTTACAAAAGTATCTTCTCCACATGCCTCAGAACACGTTGAAGTCTGCATAATTATATTACTTTATATTTTGGGACACATTTTCTTGAGACTGTATGAAATGACATAGTTGTGGTTGTGTTTCTTTTGGATTTAGTCTTTTATGTATGGAGACTACATTGCCTACGACTTCTGGCTGGGTAAAGTGTATGACCTGACCAATCACATCATTCTGAAGCTGTCCAACGGAGCCAGGTAGAGTTCCGTCTTAACCGTTAACGTCCAATTGGAAAAGGCTAAACGCCTCTTTGCTAACCTAGGTGTTGGGTCATGGTTCTCTGCTCGGCCTGCAGGTGTTCCATGAGTGTGGAGGACGGCGCCAAGCTGTACGATGTCTGCCCCCACGTCAGCGACTCTGTGAGTGTAGACACCACCTTCCTGGCCATCCATAGTTAGTTTGTATGGCTCCCATCGCCCCACCTCACGAAAACATGGCAGGAAAAGTGCAGGGAGTCACAGTGTTGGTGCCCTTTTTTGGTGAAGTGTAGTGACCGGCGTCTCTGTGTTGTTGCGTGAACTCAGATCTCATATCGGACACCGATTTCTGCCCTCTTGTTCGAGCAGTAGCAAGGAGTGGCGCTACACAATGGAAATGGATATTGTTTGTCGAAGTAGCAGTTTGTCTGATGCCATCTTCAGCAACATGCCAGCAGTGTTATCGGTTCACAAAGCAGAGGGCAGCTATGATCAGTTAGCACAGTGTTACAGAGCTGCTTCCTAAGTGGCTATTGACATGAGGGTTTCCTGCAGGGCTTTCTAGGCCTGGTGAGCTGCTCCGCCAGCCGTCGACTGGGGAGATTCGAACGGGGTTCATTTACGGTTAAATAGGCGAGGTGGTTATGATTTGCCAGATCTTGGTTGCAGGAATTTCCATTAAGGTTCACAGAGGAACTCCTAACCTCCCACATTGCCCCTGGGGTAATGGACACTGTTCTTTGCTGTTACCTTAGGGTCTTTTCTTCGAAGAGGCCTACGGTTTTTACCCGGGCCAGGTACTGATCGGACCCTCCAAGGTGTTCTCCAATGTGCAGTGGCTCTCTGGGGTCAAGCCTGTACTCAGCAAGAAGAGCAAGTTCAGAGTGGTGGTGGAGGAGGTGAGGATGAGCAGCGGGGCACGAGTTATTCTCCTTGAGATCGCCTGATGGGGGGAGGAGCTCCTTGAAGTCTGACTCTGATGCCCCCTCTCTGTGCTGCAGGTGCAGGTTGTGGAGTTGAAGGTGACGTGGATCACCAAGAGCTACTCTCCCAGAGGTACAGACAGTGTGTACCCACCTCCTTCCACCATCACACAGGAGAACCTCTGCAGGTACTTAAAAATAATGTCTTCCACGTGCCAAGCAGCCCGGTAGATGTGTGATACAGGAGATGTTTTTGTTACGTGAAGTTGTCTCTAGCTTGTCTTGTCTTCTCAGGCTTTATGCGGACTGGCTGTATGACTGCTGTTAACCTTTTCTGTGTGCAGGGTCAAGCGACTTGGCTACTTCGATCACACCCAGAGGCAGCTAGGAGAAAGAGCCCTGTATGTCTTCCCAGCAAAAGGAGATGCCACTCGGATCACTTGTGAAGGCCCAGAGGGAGCCCCCATCCTCCCAGAGGACCCCGTTGCCAAGAAGGTGTGCCTGTAGATATGGAGATAATACCTCTTCTGGCTTCCTTTCTGCTGCCGCTTCATACTATGCTGTTTGGGTCCCCTTTGCAGCTGATCAAACTATTTAAGAAGGATGTGGGTAAGAAGACCACAGAGCACGTCGATGGACCCGTTGCCAACCAACAGCCAGCAGACAAAGTGGAAAAGCCAGAAGGCCAGTTGTTTCCAGTTGCTCTATTTCTTCAGTTTCGGTTCCACTGTAATAAAATTGTGGCTTGTTATTGATTTACTTACCTGAGGCCTGGAGGTCACATCTCTAAGGTCATTTTCAATTTCTGCGTTGCAGAAAGTGTTATCCAACCCTAGTGTGTGAATGTTGCCACTCTTTCCTCAGCAGTGCGGTCTCCATGTTTAATGTACACACTTAAAATTCTGTGTGAACGATTTTTTAGTTGTTAGGATCCGAGCTTCTAATGCTTAGGTAGCTGTTTGGCATCTCCAGGTGAGAAAAAGATTGAGTCACCTGAGGAAACTGAAGACATGCAGGAAAAGGTGGAGGACAGCTGTCTCAACAACGGACCGGTAGAGGTGATGGGGCAGCCTGCGGAGGTGACCACAGAAATGCCAGGTGAGCAGGACGCGGACGACGAAGCCGCCGAGGACACGGACGATACCAGCTCCATGACGTCGTCGGCGAGCTCCACGGCCTCCTCGCAGAGTGGCGGGGTGGGCTCCAACCGCAAGAAGAGCATCCCCTTGTCCATCCGCAACCTCAAGAGGAAGCACAAGAAGAAGAGGACCAAGTTCTCCCGTGAGCTGAAGCCTGGAGACCGGTGAGTCCCGTCAACCCGTTGTTCCAAACCTTTTCGACATGCACGTCTACCGGTGCTGCAGCATTTACCCCGACAAGACACGGTGACATTTTGTGGCATTTTTTGTTTTGCTGGACTACTTAGTCCTAAGTGATTTTATGCTCCTGGTTGGAATACCTGAAGGATTCTGACAGTGACATTTATGGCACAGTTTGGCTGTGACGTGTGTTTTAATTGTGAGATTTAAACATAATGCAATGAATAATGGAGGAACATAACTGGCAGAAGAGAATTTTCACACTGTCCCGTTTGACAGACTGTACTGCAGTAAAACATGGTTAGCCAGTGATAAAGGGAATACAGTGATAATAAAAGAAAGGCTATGACTCTGGATCGGAAGATTGTTGCTATGAAGCACTTTGAAAGAATAAAATGCGACAAACGCTGTATTTTCTCGTTGTTTATGAGCAAAAGATCTTTGCGACGTCTTAGTTTAATTTTAGGCAGTTTTTAGTGGATATTATTGTATTGTACTCTGCCTCAACCTCATTTTTCCCACTGAAAGTAATTTTTCCTGTTTGAATTGGCCCAACGTATAAGAAATATATCGTACATACTGCGCTATAGCAAAACTGGCTGTACTGTAGAACTAAATGGACCTTAACTTTATACATCTGCAGTATATGCTTAATTTTTTAGTCTTAAATCTTAAAATGGGAAAGGCGGCATGGGAAAACTGCGGACAAGACCCTTCAGATCCTTTGGATCCTTTTTATTAAAAATAGCTTCCGGTGATAAATCATGCATCGCGCTGAGAGCAAGCGGGGTCCGTAACCTGGCGGGGAGGTGCGTCACAGCGCCGCGAGGCCAACGATAACTGGGCTAAAGCAGGTTGTCCTCAAAAAGCCTGCTCTGGCTCTCATTACGCTTCCCTTTTGGGCTGGACAGGGTGGCGGTGGAAGTGGTGTCCACGAAGACCTCGGCGGACGTCATGTGGAAGGACGGCACTGTCGAGAAGGCCATCCGCTCCAATGATCTCATCCCCATCCAGCATCTGGACAATTATGAGTTTTGCCCCGGGGACTTTGTGGTGGATAAGAGGCGTAGGTCTCGCTTCTCCTTGTCAGTTTCATCCCTTGGCAACCTTTCCAACTGCACACACTGGTTCTTATTAATAAAAACCCTGTACGCTCCAGAACACTAATCCAGGATTAAATGTTTAGGAGAAACCTTGACCCAAAATTGCTTGCATTGCATGGAAGTGTCAGGCTTCTACCTGGACGGATACTAAAGTGATCCCAGATAAGCGCCTTAAGGGAACAGTAGCCATTTCTCTACTGGGATTTGAACTAGCAACCTGACCCTTAAAAGTGCAGCTCTTTGATCATCACGTTAGCTGCCATAAAGAGATTGTTTGAAATACTCCTCCTGCCCCCAGCTCAAGCATCGCAGGACCCTGGTGTCTATGGTGTCATCCAGTCTGGGGACCACAAAGCCAGGACCTGTGTTGTGAAGTGGGTCAAGCTCAATGCCACCAGTGATGACGTGGAGGTCAGTGAGCTTCGGGCTGTGGTTGTGTAACTATTTGTGTTTTGTGCCCTCCTGCCTCAGGTGTTTCCTCTTCCATGGGTGGTATTACCTGTATTTTGGGGATATTGACCTTGTACCCTGCTGCTGAGGTTCTCAGCTCCTCTCACTGTGGAAGCTTCATGCTCCTTCCACTGTGCACATTTGTACAAGGTTGAAATTTTTTCTTTTTCTTCTACTGGAATGTTGTCCGTTCGGCAGTTTTCACCCCTTTCGCCCACTTTTTCGAGTCTCACCTTTTCTATGTACATTCATGTAATTATTCCATCTTCACACCTGTTTCTAATTCTGCTTTTAATGCTTTTTCATTGGTGTGGTGTCAAGTGATATCTGCAGTCTACATCCTCCTCAGTATTCAGTGCCCCCCCTCCCCCCGTTCTTGTCCTCCGTCTCCCCTGCATCTCACAGTCTCACCCACATTTCACAAAGGTGTATGCTGCCTGGCGCTTGAACATCATCTCACACCCCAGTCCTACCACAGAAGAACATATTTGCCCATATGTCTCTTTTCTGTATGACTTTTTTCCCCCTGTAGTCTGTTTATAAGGACAGAAATTGAATTATATATTTTATTACTCTATTTATGGTTATCTGAAGCTTCCTACTTTTTAATGTGCTCCTTTTAGTGATTTAAAATGAGCGTGAATTCTCTTTATGCCAATTAGGTTATTGGTGAGGAGGAAGACGTCAGTGTTTACGACATCGCGGACCACCCCGACTTCCACTTCCGCACCACCGACATTGTCATAAGAATATGGAGCTCAGACAATGGTCAAGCGGCAGACTGTGAGAACGAGGTAAAAGTTTTCTCCGTTCTGCACTTGGGCCATTTTCTCAGTTATAAGCCCCACAACTTTTAAGTTGCCAAGTCTCCAACCATGCTGACTTGCACGTCCTCGTGAAAGAAGCGGACGTTTGTCTGCTGTTGTGCCGGGCTGTCTGAAGACGACACTGTGTTCTTAGTAGCTTAACTGCGACTGTTCTCTCAGTTTATCTGACATGCCGGGTGCCAGTTAAAGGTTCAGTTTGAAAATTTGGAAATGGGTCAGAAACCGTAGGGCTGAGCAGCGGCGGCAGCAGCAGATATAGAACAAGCGGTGACTGTGACGCAAAGCGAGACACGAGGGCTCTTCAGCGAATCTCTGCGGAGATGGTCCCGAGTTCTCAGGTGACGTACGAGTGCTTTCTGATTCCTGTTTGATAGCAGCAGCTCTCCGTTTCCCCCCTCCCCAGACATCCGTGGGTCAGGTATCCCGTGTGGACCTGAGCAGCAAAGTGGAGGTGGTGTGGGCCGACAACTCAAAGACCATCGTCCTGCCTCAGGTATTCCTCACTGCTACTGCAGTGGGCGTCACATTTGGGATGCTGCTTACTCTCAAGGCCTGATCCTTTTTACAAGAACCATGGTTTTGACTTTCGTTGAAATGCAGCTCTGGTGTTAAGGTGCTCAGTGACGCTGGTACTGACCCCACCATCTACCTCTCCTTCCTCCCAGCACCTGTACAACGTTGAGTCGGAAATTGAGGAGACTGACTACGACTCTGTGGATGGCAGTAGCAGCGGGGCGTCGTCTGAGGAATGGGAGGACGAGAGTGACAGCTGGGAGACAGACAACGGGCCGACGGAGGAAGAGCCCCCTGGCGAGGCTGCTCCTTTGCCCACACCCACCGGTGCCATTCCAGAGGAGAGCAAATCTGCAACCCTTCAACCTGCCCTGGCGCAGGAGCTTGAAGGGGCCATTGCCCCGTCCACGTTGGTTGGAGCAGGTGGCACCGTGATAGGAACCCCTGTGACAGATGAGAAGGCAGGGAAGGAAGGCACACCAAGGGGGTTCAGGGAGCTGAAGGAGGCCCTCAAAATTCTGGAGAGCTTGAAGAACATGACTGTGGAGCAGCTGTGGACCGGATCGCCCACGTCGCCCACCGTAGAGCCAGAGAAACCCACCAAGGAGAAAAGATTCCTGGATGACATCAAGAAGCTGCAGGAAAACCTGAAGAAGACCCTGGACAATGTGGCCATTGTGGAAGAGGAGCGCATGGAGGCTGCAGGCGAGGTGGACAAAGAGGAGAAGCAACTAGAGCCCCAGACGCCTGTCCGCTCCGAATGGCCCAGCGACACGCCTGTCCTCTGTCAACAGAGTGGGGGCAAGCCAGGCGTCACTTTCACCAGTGCCAAAGGAGAGGTCTTCTCCGTCCTGGAATGGGCACCAGGTAAGCAGCCGGTTCAAAATAATCCAAACTGTTGAACAGAACAGAGCATCTAAATGAAAGTGAACAGTAGATGATAACACTAAAAGAGTTATGAGTTTTTTTTTTTTTTTTGGTTCCGGGTAACATTCATTTGATCTACACTGATATCTGTCCTGCTTCCTGCAGACACTCATGCCTTCAAGAAAATGGAATTCCAGCCTGCAGAGCCCAAGAAGTTCTTTAGCACTGTGAGGAAGGAAATGGCACTGCTGGCCACCTCCCTCCCAGATGGCATCATGGTCAAGACGTTCGAGGACCGCATGGCAAGTCCCTCCGCTCCTTTTTCCATCAACCTGTCTACAGAGTGGTGGGTTGGGCAACTGCTGCTCTGATCTCCTAAGAGCCTTTGTAGATCGTGGTAAAGACCCTCATGTGGTGTTGGCACCTTACTCCAGTAGCTCTTCTGCGTTCACATGCCACACCTGTGTGGAGGAAAAATGAGGGTGGTGCTAGTTTCTGCCCCTTGTTTTTCTAGGATTTGTTCTCCGCTCTCATTAAGGGTCCAACACGCACCCCCTACGAGGATGGCTTGTTCCTCTTCGACATCCAGCTGCCCAACATCTACCCGGCGGTGCCCCCTCTCTTCCGATACCTGTCCCAATGCAGTGGCCGCCTCAATCCCAACCTGTATGACAATGGCAAGGTGTGCGTCAGCTTGCTGGGGACGTGGATTGGCAAGGTATGGCCGCAACCTCATGTTGGAAATCCCATCTTTGTTAAGTACCTGTATCGAACTTACCGACGCGCCTGTGCAGACATCATCTACGATGCAGTCTCACCACCCCTGGTCTTTCCTAAATCTGCAGGGCACTGAGAGGTGGACCAGCAAATCTAGCCTCCTGCAGGTCCTCATCTCCATTCAAGGTCGGTCCACATGCAGTCAGATCAGGTTTTGCCCCTTTGCTCTGTGCCGCTTCACCTGCTACAACCCCACTGAGCTTGTAGGTCTTGGCAGACAGAGGCCCCACATCCCTGTTTTACAGAGTTTCTGAAAATCGACAGCTCAGAGACGCTGTGTTTATGTAACCTTGACGAAACTTAAATGTCACGGTTAAATTTCAGTACGATCTTATTTGAATTTCAGATCTGACGTCTGTTCTGAACGTCTCCCTTGCATTATGTATGTTACGTGCTTTGATGCGAGATTCAGAAGCTGGTCATGAAGCGGCTTATAAGTTGGTACATTTGCTGCTTTAGGACTCCCATTAAGCACAGTGCTTTTGCCTTGACATTTTTGGGAGAACATATCATTTCCTGTGACAAAATCTGACTATAAGTGAACTTTTTTTCCCCCCTCCCCTCCTCACAGGCTCATCAGCTGTAAGATGAGATCTGGAGCTCATATGAGGCTTTAGAAAACAAAACCCTGGTCTAAACAATGAATAATTTATGAGCAACAATGCCTGAAAATATCAGTTTTAGCTCTAGCTCCTTCTTAATTTTCGAGTCTTGCTGGGGCTCTGCCGGGAGACGCGGCATTTGTAACTGTCTGTGCTGCGTTTCAGGCCTGATCCTTGTCAACGAGCCGTACTACAACGAGGCGGGTTTCGACAGCGACCGGGGCCTGCAGGAGGGCTACGAGAACAGCCGTTGCTACAACGAGATGGCCCTGATAAAGATGGTGCAGTCCATGACGCAGCTGCTGCAGCACCCGGTGGAGGTCTTCCAGCAGGAGATCCGGGAGCACTTCTTCGCCAGCGGCTGGAGACTGGTGCATCGGCTCGAGGCCTGGCTGGAGATCAACGAGGCAGCGGAGCGCGGGGCCAGGAGATCTGCCGCAGAGCGTCCGCCCTCAGTTGAGCCCATGGAAGAAGCAACGGCCGCGCCCCAGGGGCTGGTGCACAGCAGCCCCAGCAGCCTAGAGCTGCGTGAGGAAGAGTTGGAGGACTCGGGCCTGAGCCCCTCCACCACGGCGCAGCAGGAGCTCGGCCAGCACTTGGACTGCGACGGCCCCACCGCCGAGCAGCTGGGGAGGGCCTCGCAGGACCCGGCAGGAAGCCAGCCTGTGGTTAGACCAAAGAAGAGGAGGAAGAGCTACCGCAGCTTCCTGCCGGAGAGGAGCGGCTACCCTGACATTGGCTTCCCCCTGTTCCCCCTGTCCAAAGGCTTTGTGAAGAGCGTGCGTGGGGTCCTGCAGCACTACCGTGCCGCCCTGGTTGCTGCTGGCTTCCCTGAGCACAGAGAGGACAAGTAGCCCTCCACCTCCATCCCCGAGCTCCACCCTGCCCCCCACATTGCCCACCCTCCACCTCGCCGCTGTCAAACCAGTGTTTTCCAGCAGTGTCCTGCCCCCTCCCACAGGTAACCAAGAGGCACCTGGTCAGGGAGAAGGATTGTTGTTTACTTTTATTTTGTTTTATTATTTTTGTAAAGACGCAGGGTGCACATATATCCACTCCATTTCATCGGTGCCCCAGCAGTTGAGATGCGAATGCGTTTTCCTTCCCCCTTCGGGGACTGTTGCCAGTCCTGCCCTGTCCCCCTGAAATCCCACGGAAACTCTGATCACTCAGGGAGACTTGGACGCAGAGCACGTGCCTTGATGGACAGGCATCCGGAGCGCGACTGGGGGTTGGAGGTACCTCACCAGCTCAAATGTGAAGCAGACTCTGCTGAAAATAGCCAGTGTGGTCGAGGTGCCAAGAAAAGGGACTGCTGAGCCGAGCCGTGTTCGAGGCATCAATGGCTTCCTCGGTGTGGCGGGGCAGCGGCTGGGTTGGGGTTCCACACGGACACACATCACGCAAGAGAGTCCTTGCCTGGACGAGGGGCTTGCATCACCCACAGCACCTGTGCTGCTTTGGTGTCCCTTGGTCTCTTCCCCCCCCCCCCCGGCTTTCCTCGCTTAGTTCGGCAGTGGATGTGGAAATGTTAGACTTCTTGCCGGTCGCCTGCAAACATTCCCCAGACGGGCCTGTGACCTTGCAGTTCTCCCCCTGCTCCGGAGACGGGTCATCCATCGTGCCGCGCTCCGATGGGGGTGCCTCCGCAGCAACTACACAACACTGAGACAGATTTAAGGAGCAGCCAGCCTGTCTCCTGGCCCTGCGTTCAAGGGCAACGCCTCCCGTGCTCATTCTGTGACTCGACCACCACGTTTCTTTTTTAGGTCAGCCTTGCTTGTTGTGCTCCTTAACCACCTTCCAGTCCACTCAATGAGCTCATCTACTTAAGGATGACCGATGATATGGAAGGGTCTCGATATTTTTAAAATTGCTGGTTACCGGCTACGGGTTCCTCCTTCCTTTGCAGTGGCGGGGAAAAACATGCTGTAAATCTCACGTTTATCCTTCCCTTTGAATCTTGCCGTAAAAGTCACACGAACACACGCCTCAAAACAATCGACTGAGTTTACAGACAAGTTCATCTGCAGTGATTCACAAACTTAGGAAAAGGGAAAACTGCGTGTAGGTTGTACTGAGACGATAGGGAAAGGTTAGACAAGTCGGAGGAATATTCTGGAATCGGGAGGAGCGTGTCAGCTGCACCCCTCTTGCTATACAGCTTGTTTTTAAATGGTTTGGATTTTTGTTGGTTTGGTTGACCAGAAGTGAGGTGAAACTGAACATTTGATGCTGAAAGTTTTAAGATGGAGGATCAGTTAGGTGGGCCAGCAGTTGTCCTGGTCCTGCGCTATGTGGACCAGAGACTTCATACTAGTTCGCTCATAGGTTTCTGAGATACAGTAGAAGACACCAGTCAGATGTAGACATTTTGCCTTATTTTTAGTTTGCTTTATTAGTTTTGAGCAGAGCTTTTGACAGGCACTTCCTTTCACCTTTTTTTTTTTTTTTTTGCTTCCAAGGTTGAACTGTTTTCAGGGCAGGTTTCTAGTGCTTCATCCCAGATGCTGGTCCTGAACAGTGCTGTGGTGCAAAGTGTTCTGCTGGGCTCACGGGCAAAGACATCAATGCGCAATGATATTTTTATTAAATTTCCCTCGGATTTCCTTTGCGGTGGTTGTCGTGGCGACGGGTGAAGCAGGACTGAAGCACAATGCGAGGTGGGTTGAGATTGCCTCCGGTCTGCTCTGTCCTCTCGCCACCACTTCTTGAGACCAGCCAGGAGATGCCACACTTGCATTGAAATTTAGTCGTCTTTGGTTTAGATTTTTATTTTGGGGTTATTTACACATTCGGCCCCACGAACTGGGACCGGATGTTGGCGTTTCAGTGTTGTTCAAATGTCACGGTCAGTTCTCTGCAGTGCCACTAGGGGGCAGTGGCTCAATGCTGATGTTCATCCAGAGCTTCCTCAGTGCTTGGAAATAAAGTGCAGTAATGTAACCTGACTGGCTTGGCAAGTGCTTCTGACTTGTGTTGCAAAGGATGTGTGTGCACTAGTGTTTACATCCCCGATGTGGGGGGAAAAAAACTGGATGTGTGTGTGTGTGTGTGTGTGTGTGTGTGTGTGTGTGTGTGTGTGTGTGGGGTTCCTAAATGCTCCCGCTTTAATGCAACACCGGGGGAGCGTCCACTGCCTGTGGAGGCCTCGTAACCTGTAAAGAACCACTATAAACCCTTTTTTGCGCAAGGACTGTCGGTGCTGGCGACACACTGTACTGCAGCCCGCAGTGAAACAATCCCACCCAAAAATGGACTGTGAACCTTTTTTTTTTTTTTTTTTTTTAAACCCTTTTAATTTACCTGGCATGGCAATCAGGCTCCCACCTCCTCCAGCCCCACCTTACACCCCCCACTGTGCTGCCTGTAAGTCTGGGATTCCTCGTCTTTTCCATAGATGCAGCGCCTATGGTGCCCCCACCCCCACCCCCCACTTTCAACACTGCAACTCCAGCTCCTGACATTAACTTAGTTTTCCATTCATTTAACAGAAAATGTGAAACTTAGGTCTCAGAAAAGAGGATATTAAGCACATGAAGCTATATATAAAAACGAACATGTCGGTGTATGTGTATAATACTCCAAATCCATATTAATGAAACAGCCAAAGCATGTAACATGTTGCTTTAAGCCTTAAATGGCTACACACAAGACTTGACTGTACGATGTAAACATTTTCACAGTGGCCTGTACTGGTAAACTAATAAACTATGATTTGTAGCCTGATTCCTCTGTACGGATGTCATGAATTTATGAATATATGGGGGGGATTGATATTTAACAAAAGCAAAATAGTCAAGTGAATGCTTGGGAGACATGTTTACAGTGCAGGGTGAAAACGTGTGTGTGTGTGTGTGTGTGTGGATGTTTACCTTTTTCATGATTCATTTGTATTTTTTTTAAATTTTTGGTTGCATTAAGACAACTGTACAAAGTGATGCATTAAACTTTGCAAGCAGAAACACAGTAGCAAGTTGTTGCTCGTTGGTTTTAAACCTGCTGGATTTTTTTTTTTTTTTAAACAGACCCCCGTTTTCCTCGCACGCCGCTGCCCGTGAAAACATTCTGTTGAGGTCAGTAAACATGAACGAAGCTGCAAAAACACAAAAGCGCTTCAAAATTTGACACCGTTTTATTGAAAAGGAAACTGTAGCGTTTGGTTTTCTGATTATAAAATTACAGACGTTTTGCACGGTTGAAAAAATAGAGCTCTGTTTGACACGCCGCCTATTGAGTGTCATTCGATATCGGAGCAGTAAAAATAACAGTCCTGCGCGGTTCCCCCGCACCGCAAGCGGTGAACGTTCCTCAGTCAGCAGCAGCTGGATTCCTCACAGAGATCCAGTCCAGTCCAGTTCCAGGATGACCTGCGGCGCCGCACGCGGGGGGGGGGGGGGCAGGCGGGAGACCACCTGTCCTTCCTCAGGTCGCGCTTCCCGTGAGCCGCACCCAAAATGTTCCTGCACTGGACCGGGAAACCTGAGCACTGCGACTGACATCCCTGTACGTGAGGTCTGACGGTAGCTGCGCCGCACGGCGGGTTGAAAAGCGCGCGGGTGTCACTCGGCTCCCGACAACCTGCACACACGCGCTTCTCTTTCCCGTCTCCTCCCTTCCACGTTCTTACCGTGGTAAGAGCGCGCTTAAAACACGGTAGCCATTTCAGTGTAAAAAGGCAGACGAAGCAGCTGGACTAATGAAGCCCGGGGATGTTCTGGCTCGACCAGACCACCAGACCACCAGACCTCCTCAGGAAGTGATTTTGACGGCCGGCGTTACAGATATAGATTTTTTAAAAATTTAAACAAACCCCCACAAAGTGCCTGTTAACATTCATTTTATAACAGTGCTTTTCCGGTTTAAAAAAAAAAAAAAAAAAAAACACACGCAACCACCACCTCAAAAAAAGCCCACCGCTCCTTGTGGTGCTGGTGGTCTGGCCCTGTGGGGAGGAGCGCCAGCAGCTGCTCATATTGCATAACTATTGCTTGGTGCAGGACCTGTGCTTTCTGTAAACCTGACGCGGCAGTCGGGCGAACGGCCCCCCTCGTCCTCGCGGCGGTTTGGGCCGCGCCCGTCGCGTCGGCCGCGAACAGGAGGACAGGCTCCCGTATTGCGCTCCGTACTTTTCAAGGCAACTCAGTCTGTAAGTAGAAGGAGAGGAGCCTAAACCCTACAGTACATACAGTATGAACCTGGGGGGGGGTCTCCATTCGCATCGTAGTACGAGCACTTTTCCCACAATGCACCTCTCGACTAACTGGCCTTCGATCGCTGGCTCGCTGCAGCGCGCCGGCCGTTTCTGTTGGATCGCAGCCCTGCCCCCTTCCTGCCGGGGACGTGACCCCCGTCTCCTTAAACCAGCGAGGCGAACGTCTGAGACGACGCAGAGTGATCATCTCAGCACCTGCAGGGCAGACAGCTGTGCCGCAAACAGAGCATCGCAGAGGCCCCCCCAGCGACCCCCCCGCATTTGGTTTGTCCAGAAAGAAAACAAGACAGCCGCTGACAGGCTGCAGCCCCGCAGAACAGACCCTTCGGCGCTGAAGGTAACGCTGCTCACCGTCACCATCTGTCAAGTGTCCCCATTTCTAAGCTTTCCTCACACACAGCACACATAGGTGCTGGTGGCCCAGAGAGCCTCCTGGGGACACTGGACAAGGGTGCGGTGCAGCCTGAGGACAGACACTCCTCAGCGGGGGGGAGGGTGAAGTCAGCGTGACTGACAGCTGGAGCCCAGCTGGAGACCTGCGATGCAGCATTAGCCGGCAGCTGCCCTGGGGGCTGTCAAAGTAAATGACGATACTGACAGTGAGATGTGGACGCGCACGTGACCTCGGCCGGTTTAAAAACAAACCAGACGGACGTGTAAATGGCGACGCTGGCGGCACAGAGCGTCGACCACGAGGGTGAAGGTGCTCTCTCCCTCTCGTGTTTGTGAAGCTCCTGCTCAGGACACGTCCTCTGCCGTGCGGTGCTAAGGAGCAGCTGGTCTTAGCCCTTGTGGAGATGTTCTTGCTCGGTCACATTCACTTACGCTCCCACATTCAGTACGTTAAGCGGACGGCACCACAGAACTGCTCTCCCTGCAACGAGAAAGCGAGCGAGGAGGCTGCCTGCGCGGGAGGGGGATGTGCGCTGTGAGAAACAGAAGGGGACGTGTACGATCCTGTGGGGGAACCTGCTTGCCAGGGGTCTCCCCTGAAGGCTCTCCGCTTTGGCACTTTCAAAAGCATCACTCAGTTGAGAGGAGGACCTACGAGGGAGAAGGGGCTGTGAGGAAATGGAGTCTGAGTGTCCGGGGGGTCCCTCAGCCTGCAATGAGGCGAGCCAGTCCGTCGTGGACCTGCGCCTGCACCGGCCCGTACTCCACCACCTCCCCGTCCACCGTGATCACACCCTTGGGAGTGAAGGGCTCCAGGCGCAGCGCCCGCACCTTCACGTACACCAAGTTGGGGCAGCCGGCGGCCAGGTGCGCACCTTTCTCCATGGCCAGGAAGAGGCGCAGCAGGGCAGCTCGGGAGATACCCGCTTTGATGTAGAAAAGATGCATGACTCCGTCCTCTAGCGAGGCCCCGGGGGCGGCCAAGAGGTCCTCTGCCAGGTGGGACTGATACATGGCCAGCACGAGCACAAAGTTCTCCTCCTTCACCACAGTCCAGTGGCTGGGGACCGGCTGCTCCAGGGGCACCAGGAGAGAGTCTGAGGGGCCTCTGGATGCGGGAAGTGGGTCCTCGCTTCGGCAGCCTTTGGTGGCGTTGTTAGAGTTGCAGGAGTTGTGGAAGGTGTGAGCAGCACCCTGGTCGGGCGACGCTTTGGGCAGCTGACAGAAGACGGAGGAGCAGAAGCTGGTGGCCTGGCCCTGCGGTGAAGCCCCATCCAGGGGAGGAGACTCCTCAGCAGGGAGGTAAGCCAGCCTGCCCTGGTAAACCCGCAGAGAGGCCAGGCGCACCAGCGTTCCGACAGTGAAACGCGCCGCGCCCACGTAGCGGTACTTCTCACTCTCAATGTCAACGTCCGCCACGAAGCCCCAGGCCAGCGACAGGAAGGAGAAGAGACGGTGGCCGGACGCCAGGCTCACAGAGGCGAGGTCCAGTCGGGACACCAGGCCCTTACAGAGCAGGAAGCCGCAGCTGACCAGCAGCTCCTCGCTCGACCCTGGGGGTGACCTGAGTGAAGAGTGTGAGGAGGGAGGACAACACGTGACAACCTCGTCTCTGGACTGTAAACAGATTAAAGCCCGTGTAAACAGGCACGCTGACAGTTCATTTCGGAGCAGCCTAAAGACTTGACTTGGACTTCAGTGAGATTTAGTGAACCTGCGTCTTGTGCATAAGGGTACAAATGAAGAGAAGTGTGCAGGTTCCCAGCAGGGGGCGCTCTCATCTCCAATGGGCAAACAACAGGAGGAATGGAAGCTCACAGAAGCTGACTGCGCTGTGCTGACTCAAAAGCCCTTTTGCTCACATGCTTGCTCTGCATCCCATTTAGCCCCTTTCTTCAATCAAACTGATTTGGCCTTTGTCAGCTGATGAAAGCAAAAAGGAAAAAGCCCCCCCCCCCCCAAAAAAAACACACCTCAGCACAGTGGCCATTAAGACTGTGCCAGAATTGTATGAATTGTGCTATAGAAGCAAAACAAAACATGATCTAGATCCCTCTCGTCTGCTGTTTTCCAGCCAGGTAAACAAGCCCTAGTGTCTGTGCGGTGATGACCCAGTGGTGGACAGTGGCAGGGAGAGGGGGTCTCACCCGGTGTAGTGGTGGATAGAGGCGGCCAGTGCATTCCCAGAGCCCCCTGGCAGGATCCCCAGCGGAGTCTGGATGGCTTCCTCCCAGTCATCCCTCTCCATCAGCCCATTCACCACCTGGAGAGCAGAGGCAGGGTCTGAGCACTCAGTCACTCTCTCTCTCACACACACACACACACACCCACCTCGAAGAGCAGTCCGTCTCCTGATACGATGACTAGGGCGTCCCATTTTGTCAAGTCGGCCTCTCTCACCAGCTCGCGGGCATGGTTCTGCCGTTCTGCAGGGCACAGGGTGATCAGGGGACAGTCAGGCCTCTGAGGCAGTGAGTAAAAGGTTAGAAACGTTGCTTGAAACCGGATCGTTTCCCCCGCAGTGTCCCTCATCCCTTCGCAACTTCATCGCTGTAACAACAAAGGCTAGAAAAGCCCCAGAACATTCTCGTGGGCTAATTTTCAGTTAAAGCACAGATCTGATTCAGCAAGCAGGTTCAGTCAATGGCCTCACTGTGTGCACTTTGGCGTGTAATTGCAAGACTGCCCTCAGCGGGACTCTCCTCCCGTCCAGGCTCCTCGTACCTGGGAGTAAGCAGAGAGCCGTTGCCAGGTGCGACAGCCCTGCCCATTAATTCCTCCTCACTTAGCAACGCGTAAAGACCAGAGACCTCAGTCTGAGCCGCAGGCCATTTCGAGCTCCTCCACTCCACTGAGCTGGCAACCATGACGCTGCACCACCCATGATACGCACTTGCTGCCGCTGCCCTGCTCCTCATTCAGAATGTGTAAGCGAGCAGCTCGCCGTTTTCCGTCGCGCTGCGCGATCCCAGCCAGGTTTCCTCCCCGGAGGAGAGGTGTCCCGGGAGAGGTTGCGTTACTCGCACGTCTTGCTTTCCTGATAAGACACGCAGGTGCTTGATGTCCTCTTATCGCTGCGGTCGCATCAGTTCAGGCAGCGCGGAGGCCACTAAACAGCCCGGGCAAAGAAGGACTGCTGACTAAGTCGGCTCATTACGCTGCTGTAATCCACGCCTGTTGGGAAATCAATTAATACGGTCTTTCAATTAAACCGACGGCACGCTGTAAAGAGCCCTGGCGGCGGGCTGATCGGATCGACGCCCGCTGCATTTTGGGCACACGGTGCCAGGTCAGCAGGGAGCAAGGTGCGACATGCTCCCTGCCACCGTATTGTACGAGGTGGGGGAGGGGGCACAGTGCAGCGGTTGTCAGCGGATACGCAACGACGGAGGTGAAGCTGCTCCTCCAGCAGGGACACCTGGACCCTACTTCCCCACCCCTCCAGCTGTGTCCCTAACAAAGGAGACTCTGTCCTCTCCCAACAACCCACCTCCTCCCAATAAAGGAGGATAAGCTAACAGAGTAAAGCCCGGTATTTGGTGACAACCATGAAACAAGAGACAGAGAAAATACCAGCGGGGCGCAATCTGGACTGAAAGCTGAGCGTAAAACGTCTTGACGGAGAATGGTGGCCTGCAGGGGACAGGAGTGACTGGTCATCAGGAGCGCTGGGGGAGGGTCTGCGATACCGTCACTCCGTGAGCAGAGGTCACCACCTCCTTTTCTCTGGGGATGACTGGCTTATAAAGCACGCCCTTGGCAGTAGCCTGCCACCCCACCACCGTAACAGCACGCCGCTTCAGAGTAGAGGAACCTCCGTTTGCTTTCTGCAGCCCTCGCACACGCTTCAGCTCAGTCTGCACGGCACCCTTCAAAACAATGTGAACTCTGAGCCTGCGACGCAGTTAAAGTCACGCTGCTCCAGGGGCTGAACGATCAGCACTTGTCCCTTTTGCCTACAGTAAACAGCTGGTTCTGTTTATATTCTCATTCTTCAATGATGTATCTCTTGTTCTGAACCCAAGCCACCCTTTTCTCCTCACCTACCCATCTGCACTAAGCCAACCCCCCCATTTTGGTTTGGGAAATCCTCAGAATGGTTCTTCACACATGTTTTGCAGCCAATATTGCTTCGTGGCTCAGGGCGCTCCGTGATGATGATAGCCGCAGTCCTCGCAATGGCAGGGTCCGCCTGGTGCACTCGAGGGTCAGTGGAGCGACCGTCCCTTTTCGTTACCATCCAGTCTCTGACTGACCCACAGGAATGTTACAGGAATCTCGCAGTGTCCGGCAAAGACTGCTGTCCTTTCATACCAGCATTTCGGTACTGGACGTTACAATATACAACGATATGAAACTGGGACAAACTGGGAACCCACCGATATTTACGTCTGTAACTGTATATCGACCAGCAAAACACCCTAAGAACCTCTTCAAAACACATACTTAAGAAATATATATTTCCTGATGGGTTATTAAAGAAATTCTGTTCATTGCTCTTGTTGTTCTGCTAGTTTTTTTTTTATTTTTCATTCAGTTCATCTTGAAAAAACAAAATCAATAGCACAGGAACTTCAAAATGGAAAAATTTACATTCTCAGTGGAACTCCACCCCAAGCTGTTTGAAAAAGCTTATTCCTTAACTGCCATATGGCACTAAGTAACCATCTAGGGATACGGCCATACACCGAACCTGATGATGATCGAGATCCAGAGCACATGGCATGCCTCTCATTCAGGCCCACAGTTGCTTTAATTTCACTGTGCGGACGTGAAAGCTGGACCAGAGGAGGCGGTTCAGGATCCCACGGACAAACAAGTGGATCAGGATCACAACAAGCCAGAAAACCCATTAGAAGCAGAAATGTTGACAGTGAGGGTGTAGTTTTGATGCTGGGAAAAGAAAATGCCGTGGACCAACAACCAGCGGGACAAACTCAAGAACAGCGACAACGGGTATACTCCTTTCAACACGAAGGACACAAGTGGAAGGCAGAATGTTCTGGATGTGTTCTTTGTGGCCACAAAGAGTCAACAGTAACTCAGAGGCCCTTTACAACAACAAAATTGCTGTGATGATGATCACTCCTCTTTAGATCAGGTGGTTCAGTTAATTGTATATATGGCCCAGGGTGATGCACACAGAACCAATGCTGCTGACTGAGAATCGAGATTGCGGGTCATGGCTGGAGGATGAACGCTCTGTGGTGTCTCCTACACAATAACAGTGGCTGGAGGAAAGCTCAGACTGGTACTGACCGGTGACAATCAGTGTGTGTGGAAGCCCGGCCTCAGTGAGCATGCGCTGGATGTGGTTGGAGAAGAGGGAGAGCGCCTGACCCCGGCCGCTGTGTGGGTTCACCAGCAGCATGAGCCCACGCAGCCTGCGCATCTCGCCATACGTCACACCTGAGATGGAGACAGGAAGTGAGAGACACACAGATAGACAGACAGGGAAAGCTGTAAGTTATCAGGGCTTTTCTGGATCCACAGGCCTAAGGAATGCATCAGGACAAGCATGCTGAGCTTGTTCAATCCAAGGACTATATCTGAGGGGGGTGGGACTGCTCAGGATGCTCTCAGGATGAGGTCAGAGGCCCACATGGTGACTCAGACATTACTCACCTCCTATTCATCAAGTGCTGGGAAATGTATGTACATATGTCTAGCTTGTTAAACAAAGATCATGAACATGAACTCTAGTTTCAGTTGTTAAAGTTTATTACAGGAAAACTGATACAGGAATGCAGAGACCTCTCTGGCATGCCAACAAGCTCTTTTTACAGTTTATTTAGCTTTAACTTTTCTCCAAAGCAACTTACGATGATATACCCATTTATACAGCAGGTTCATTTTTACTGGAGCAATTCAGGGTGACTTTTGATCCTGGGTTCTTTGAGTGCAAAGTGTTGCTTGTTGCCACCTTCTGCTCTGCTGATGTTAGTGGTGTGCTGTTCTATTAAGCATTTGTGGAAGTTGAGTGAGAAGCAGTTCCGTGGATTAGGAAAGACCCCAGGTTGTGTTTGGCAGAGTCGAACAACACAGCAGCTTCTACAGATGCTGCCACGCTGGGGTGGGAGGGAAGAGCTTCCGTCTCCTGGTATACCAGAGCCAGAGTGTCCGCAGGCCCCCCACAATGAAACGATGGGCCCGGCAGGGTACCACCCAGATCGCAGCCAAAAATGCCAGGGCTGTGAATAGCAAGCTCTCTGCTCCTGTGCTGCACGACAAGGACACAGAGTGAAAGCCTTCACACACAGGGATCAGAACACTGCCCTCTATGCACCGACACACTCCTCCATTTCTACAAGGAAAGGTCAAAGCAAGGACCCAAAAACAAAAATAATAAAAGAGAAACCAAATGTCATCTGTCTTTGTGAGAGAAAATGGGAAACACTTCAAAAGCGGATATAAGTTCTGTCACAAACTAATCTTTACACATTTGAAATGGGCACAGAAGTGTGTGTCGGGCTGGAGGTACTGCTTGCCTTTAAAAGGTCATGGGAAAGTATTTGCCAAGTTCTGTGGTTTTAAATAAAGCAGTGGCTCACTATGCACACACACCCGCACACACATACACACAGGTCAGCACTTTTCCCTGTCAGCTTTAAGCAGAGCTTCTCCGCTGGACACGCTGGTCAGAAAACATTACTTGCATTGGCAGTGATTTTATATACGTTAGACTGAGAAATTTACTGGTTCATCCTGAGGTCATTTAATGTAATAACTTTCAAAACAATGCTTTTGCTAATTTCCATGGGGACTACTGCTCACGACGCAGTTCCCGATGTCATCGTGCCCAACCTGCGATGTGTCTCATGCACAATGTTTAAAGTATCCATGATACTTGAAGGTGCGTGTTATTATTGAGGATGGAGGTGAGCAAACCCGCTCTCAAGGGGTGTGTGGCAGGTGTATAAGGTAACATTCCAACATTCCATCTCTCTCATCATCTCACACACACACACACACACACACAGTAACAAAGTGAGCCTCAGGCAACTCCTGTGACAATGCAGGTGTTTCAGCAAAGGCCATCCCTGTTAGCAGAGAGAGCAGAAGGGCAGTCGAGCAGGAACCACAAATGGCTGAACCAGCAGGACGTGAACTCAACTCAAACATGTCCAGACCTGATCATCAGAGGAAGCTGATTAGCATGGATACAGATCTCTGAGCTCAGACAAAAATTACTACAAAAATTACAACAAGGCGAAACCTTAGTCTTAGATCTTTCAGATACACCTGTCAGAGTTCAGCAAGTCAATAATACTATTGATTTATTTTCTAAAAATGTGTGCTGAACTGGATGCCTGTAGCGTAGCACTGTGTGAGGTTCTCCAGTACCTTCGTGCTCTTACCTTCAGATATCAAAGCATTTGGACCACAAACTCACATTAAGGGCGACTTTATAAAAACACTGGAGCTCTTATTTGTATGGCAGACAAAAGTCTTGAGATTTTCAATCAATATGGTCAGTGAATTTTTTATAATCTTATATTGGTAGGGCAGTCATAAATCACATTCTGTGGTCTTAAAACAAATAATTCCACTGGACTTCATTAAGAAGAAATGTCTGAAAATACACTTGACTTACTGCTGTCATTTCTATACGTCAAACAAACCCAATAACTCAATTAAACAGAAAAACACAGCAGTAAATCTTTATACTCTACACGGACCTATTAACTGAACTCTTAACTAGGTTAAGATCCTTATTCAAATACTCTTCGCCAAGGCACCTTCTAGGACTTCATCCCACATGTCCGTGTTTTTTTTTTTGGGTTGCAGAGAAAACTTTATGCTCAGATGCGTAAAGCCTAAAGTGAAGTGCAAAAACTTCAAGCAGCAGAAAGTGAAAACCAAGAGCAACTACAGGGGATCCATCAGACTCCCCAAGGCAGTCTACTGAGAGCCTGCCAGAATGTTCTGTCAGTCAATTCATCGCCACCTCTGCATCACCTACCAGCTACTATGCAAAAATCCTACATTTCTAAAGATGTTCACACAAAAAATTCATATAGTCAATAGAAATATAAATATCTGGGTGACAAAATGAAAATATATTATCCAAATTAGATTTAAAGATAGTTGTCAAAAAATGCAACAGTCTACACACGTCAACCAGAATGTTTCTAATATGAATAAGTCTGCTGGCCCATTTGGTGAAAAGCAAAGGCAATCATTTAAATTAACCAGTAAAACTAATCTGATGACACTGGGCAAAACTGATCCAGACAGACACACAAACACACCAAATGAAGTACATTTAATTTTGTGGTTCCACTGCTGGGAAGACACCAGAGAACTATGTAATAAAGAAAATTTCTAACACTTGTACATCTGAAAAACAAGAGGAAAATGAACCGGAGTACCAAACAACGGAGTAAATAAAACAGGTTTCAAACAAAAACAAAAGATGAAAACCTTTGTGGCGCTTCCCTGCCTTGCAGCATGCTGTGACGGATTATTAACCGTTCAGCAAACTGCCTGTCTTCATTACACATGCGGAATGGATGCTTGTTTATTTATTAACTCGGGTTCTTTTGTTTGTGCTCTTTGGGCTTTCGGAGCCTCGTTGCCATCATTGCGTCGCGTTTGTCGGTTGTGGTCGCTGCTGCGTTACTATTACGGCTTTATTGTTTAAAATGTATTGGTGTTTACACATCAACAGGCTGTATGTTCCCCCCAGGTGCTCCTCTGGGTCTGTCGATACGAGCTGAAAACATGGAGGTTCATCCCGGGATCACAAGAACTGTCTGCCAGTCTCTGCGGGTGGCAGGAGACAACGCAGTGTTTGTTGCCCGACGGTGAGGCCTTAACTCCACCACAGGAGAAGGGCCATAGTGCTGGTGCCTCAACGTGCGTGGGTGGGTTTGGCATCCCTTGCAGCCGCTGTGGTTATGAACGCTTAATGCGTCAATTCTCCTCGAGACAACCCACAGTGTCCGGAGCTGAACAAAGTGTTTTGTGGCTATCAACAGGAAACACTCCACCTTGCTCAGAGTGTGTGTTACACTGCTCTGCTATATACATGAGTGATCGTAGGCAGACCAGTGCAATGTATCTCTGTTATGTCAGCTTGTATCAAAGGTGTTGGCTAAATACACACTAATTGTTGCAATCTGCTTTGGAGAAAAGCCTCTGATAGATGAATAAATGCAAAACACAGTGTCCCTGTTATATGTTCTGCCATAGGTAATTCTCCAAACAGCGCCACTGATGTTTAGCAACTCAAAGTCCCTCAGGTAAGTGTGCCTTGTGAATTATGCATTTGTGTAAAGAGAAAGTTATATATGGCGCGCGCACACACACACACACACACACACACACACACACACACACAGAAAGACTGACAAAAAGACCACCTCCAGAGATACTCGCTGCCTGTCATCAAGCCCACAACCACAAGTGGCCCTCTTTGTTACAGAACCTACGTCAGCCAGTCTGGGCCGAGGTCGATGCAAACAAGCAGGGGGATTGAGGGGGGGAGATAAGGGCCCTCACAGGCTGTCGAGCCCTGTCTGGAAGACGTGGACAGATGTCCGGAGGGAGAGGTTGGTGGGCTGTCTGAGCCCTGCATGTTGACTTCGGGCTCCCCAAAGCAGTCCAGGTGTGACACAACCCTGTCCAAATGCCCTACTGCCCAGATAAGTGGCATCCTGCCCTTAGCAGGCTCATCTCATACCGTCCTTCAGAGATCTAACTGTTGAGCTACAAATTAATGAGTCATGGGTGAGTCTACAGAAAGCGGCCGTTTAATAGACTGAAACCACAGATCACCTTACTCAGCTGTAAAAAATAAGAATTTAAAAGCAGAACTCCCAGCCCCACATTGCCACACAGCAGATGAGCAGGAAACACATTCTCAACCAATTGGTAAATCAGTTTGGCTGAATTTCATCACAGCTTCGAAACAGAACCTGTCAGTCAAAAACAGTCACACCTCTGATAAGTGTGATAAGTAGAACATTAAATTTTATCTCTGTCACATTATGTATCATGACAGTCTGAAACAATATTTTTCTGAGATATACGCCGCAGGTTAACTGTTTGTGCCTAATTGTACAAATGTACAGAGAAGAAGAAAAGTAAAGGGTATTGATCACTACCACCAGGCCTCTCCACCTAAAAGCATCTCCTTCTGTGCCTGTCACAGTGCATTTATACATCACACTCTTGTGTTATGGCTTCATGCTGTCTGCCTAATTTGAAATTCACATATTCAGTGTATTACTGGCTGCCTGTGAAACTGCCATGGCGAAGCAACCTAAAGTAATGAATAAATCATTACAATTGTTGAAAATGAGCCTGCCCCCCCCCACAAAAGGACAGAGACATTAAAAAACTATTATTTTTAAGAAGGTTAGCATTGCCCTGCAATCCAGTGGTGTCCAGTCCCGGTTCGTAGCCTCCTCATGTCTTGCGGTTCAAGGATAGCCTCCAGACCACTGTGACCCTGCATCCAAAATGTATGAACCATGGACCCTGGGAAAGCAGATAATGACAATGGAACAATACATTATTTGTTCCTCTTTACACTGTAATGCTATCATCGCTATCAAAGCTGAGGGCTTGGGAATGAGCCAGCTGCTAGGAAACATAGGAACGTCATCGAGTCCACAAACAGGGACTGCTTCATAAAATCGAACAGTTCCAAGGACACGTGTTAGAATTTCCTTCTTTTCACCTGATTATTCAGTTTCTGAGGAGAGGAGAGCAAAACTAGCATGCACGACATCTCCAAGCTGTGGTCAGCACATCTCCCAGCGACAAAGTGTACGCGAACGAATGCATTAGGAACACAGAAATGTCCGCTTTGCACAAGACTCCCAGGTCATCTGAAGGAGCACAAGGTTTTCAGGGGCTGCCCAGGTGCTGCCTGCTGTGTGCACACTCTGGGATTCTCCAAGGTTGTGCAAGATTGCGCCCCAGAAGACTAGTTATGACGCCTGGTTGCCGTGGTTGCAATACCAGTGTTGACATCACCTCCCTACATTCTACCCCAAACCAGCAGGAGGAACTCCATAACCAGTCTCTATTTCTCAGAAAATCCACCAGCCTCTTGTCTGTCAGATACACGTTCCAAAAATCCTACTAATGGTTTCACAATTACTATGAAAGCTCAAAACAGATGGCAGAAACTGAACTGTATAACATAAAAATGGGCAGCAATCTGAACACTGTTACAACCACAAGTTTTCAGATGTGTCCCTATAATAAAGCCCAGGTCAAAAAGTGGAAAGGTGGAAAAGTGAAAATTAGGAACAATATGTATATCACCAAACTGTTTTACCCTTAAAATTGTTTGCATTTAGTACATAAGTATTACTGATGTCAAACAAATGGACACCGCAGAGTGACGGGCGGGTTGGTCGTAGTTATGTGCAACATATCAATAGCAATAGGTTATATATCATCAAGCTTCACCTCCTTTAAACCTTTTTCTTTTAGTGGCAAAAGCCACCCCATTTGTCACCCTACATGGTTGCGCCATTCAACCAGCGTGATTTGTTTAACATGTGACGTAACTACCCGCAGGCTCCCAAGCCTTATTTCAAAGACCAAAGTAAAAATTTTCTAGATAATAAGGAGCCTTTTTGGCATTTAATGAATTGAACACAGAAACATCACTTAGTGTGAGAAGTACCACTGTGCCAAATTTCCAGTCTGTGGCAGGAGAAACAAAGCATAAAGAACAGACGGACAGGGAGACAAAGATGGAGCTGTATAGAGACGAAAAGAGTATTTTGTGTGATTTGTAGTTTACTTCACACAGACAGAGCACAGTCATTAAGTGACTTACTTATCAAAATAGATAAAACCCTTCCAACCTCATATTTCAAGCAAACTCCATCCCCTTGATTTAGCCTTCTCTCATTTTCCAGAAATAAACTGTGGAAAACACCAATAAAAAATAGTGCCAAAAAGTGCCTTTAAGGACAAAAAAAATGAGAACTGAGACACAAGTTCACCGAATACAGGATTAACCTCATAAAACTTGAGAAGCAAAGACACACACGTATATTATTGGACTTACCTGGATAACACAATGTGCACATAAAGTGAGTTTTCAAAGCTTTTAAATAATTTATTTTGCATTCACTTGTATTCCAAGACAATATCTACATAAGTGAATAATGTATACGGTAACAGGGAAATAGGTAGCATAGCGGTTAGATCTGCCACCTTTAATTGTGAAGAACCCAGGTTTACATCCCAGTTCCTGCGCTAGTAGCCAGATATATAAATGGATAAACCCCTTTAAGCGATATTGGAAGTTGCTTTCGACAAAAGCGTCAGCTGTGTTTAAATAGGTGGGGAAAAATTGAAATTTTGCTAACACCAGAGAAAAAGTTCGGTCTTCCTCAGGTTGATACATCCTCAATAAAATTAGAGGTCCTGTTGAAGAATACCGAGGCACACAACAGAGACTGCTAGAAAGAAACAGGAACCATAGAAACTATTTATACATTCTAAATGTAGCAAGGCAGCTCAGTCACGAAGACAGAAGAACAGCACCAACGTTTAAACCCTGAAGGAAACGTTGACTTGCAAAAGAGATGGTTGCTAGTTTTCTACCCGGTTTACTGTAAGCTGAACGTTGCCTTGAATTACTGCTTCAGAAAATATGATAAAGTGCCATTAAGTATGGACATGCTGGTGGAACCGGTTCCAAGGTGTGTACCGTAGATATCACTGGGTAATGGAGCTGGAGATGGTGCCAGTTGGGGCCAGTGTGTCAGAATATGCATTAGGAAAAGATGAAACACTACAACTAGGTTGAAAACGTGGAGAAGTCGGTGTGAAGTCAGTGGTGGTTCAGCATGAATGTCCTGTCTGCTGGCAGCCAAACTGGGTTAAAGGAACAGTTTAAAATAGATGCAAGAAGGCGGCTGCCTAACTGAGAGAATCATTTGAACTGACCAGTTTGAGCAAGGGAGGAAAAATAAAAAAAGACATTTTCACACTGCTTAAAAGGGAGATTATAACTTTTAAAAGGAAGATGTCACATATCCAGCATTTTCCGTGCAATGTAGGAAGTGCAGGCTGTAATTCAGTTATTTTAACCAGTTAGTCAAGATGTGGGCTGGTTCCTGCTGGAGTAAAACGATTACTAATACGGTCTTACAGGCAGGGGTCATACTACCATTACAACTGGTTAATAATTATATTTATTACGCCGCTTCCGACAACGGATAACTTTACTGCGCGTTACTTACAAGTTTTTCTCAGGTGTTCGCCGGGGGCTGAGGTGACAGAACCAGGCAGAAACACACTGGACGCGAGTCTGTCGACTAGTTGGAAGTGTTTCAGGGTGTGTGAGAGTGCGCGTGTGCGGGCGCGCGCTCACCTCGTCTGCGCGGACCGTGGCGCGCGGACCCCTCTCTGATGGCCCGAGCCCAGCGCTCGGCCTCGTGCAGGTTGCCCTGGGAGTCTCGCGCCGCGGCCACCCTGAAGCACAGCTCCAGCCGCTGGCGGCCCCCCGCCGAGCTCATCCAGCGCCGCCGGAACGGGTAGAAATATGCGGAGAAATAAGCGACCGGGTCCTCGTCCTCCTCCGCCCGGAACGCCCGGCAGCCAACGCAGTCCCGCAGGCTGTGGACCGTCCCGGTGCGGCCGGCGGACGCGGCCGTGATCCGCTGCACGGCGAGCTCCGTGTCCGTGAGGCTCAGGGCGAAGCGCACCTTCCCGCCGGCCGCCGCCGCGAATTCCCCGTAGAGCAGCACCGCTTCGGGCTCCTTCTCATCCATTTCTGCCCCGTGCTTCTTTTGCTGAGAGGCTGCGGGACGCGACCCGCGCGGCAGTGGCTGCAGATGCTCTGATGTGTCGCACGCGCACACGCGGTGCGGGACGGGACAGGCGGTTCACGGACACACCGCATTCGCCCGCCTCGCACTTGAGCTGCGGTGGCGGCGGCGGCGGCGGCGGCGGCGGCGGGAGTTTGAGCGCTGACAGGCACAGTCCGCACCGCCCGGCTCGCGGGCACCGGCCGAAGGGCACGCTGCACCGCCCCCTAGTGCCACCGGGCAACGTGACAGGAGCACATGGCACCTGCAGCCCTCAAGTTCACCCCGCGACTGCCGGCGCCGCCGTCGCCGTCCTGTGGTCCCTGCAGCTCCTGTCACCTCTGAAAAAGTTTAAACGTTAGTCGTTTTTAAAATATTTCAATTCCCGTGCACGCTTTAGGACACAGCTGGGCACGAGTGTGGGGCTGGGGAGGTGTTTTCCCTGCCTCGTGCACCCCCCACGTGTGTATAACCCGAATAAGCAACATTGATAATATTTTATTTTAACGATACCTGACAAATTGTTAAGCCGGTTCCTGGCAGTGAAATAACATGCATTATTGTGATAGAAATGACGTTTTTCGAAATTATAATAAAAAATCTGGACACTTTTAGCAAAAAATTGTTCTCAATATAAGGTGCCTTGCAAAAGTATGGAACCTGGTTTAAAGTTATTACTATTTCCTGGCGTAGAAATTGTGCTTACACATATTTTCCAGTCAGTGTTTTTATTGTGGTTCCATGTGCTCCAACAATCCATAGAACAATACAAAGCCAAAATAAGTAATCTGTTTGCAGATAATAAAAAAAGGAAATATGTTTCTTGCATAAATAAACCCCAGACATGAATATTTGGTAGAGCCACCTTCTGCTGCAAAAACATTTTTAAGTCTTTTGGGGTAAATATGTGCCAGCTTTGTTCACTGTTTGCGGGTTTTCCCCCACTTACCTTGGCAGGTCTGCAGCAGGTTCTTCAGGTTGGTTGGATAATGCTTGTGAACTGCAATTTTGAAATAGTGCCACAGAGTCTCAATAGGATTGAGGACAGGAATCTGACTAGTCCACTATAGAACATACACCTTTTTATTTTTCAGCCATGCCAGTGTTGCTTTGGTTTTGTGCTTAGGATCATTGTCCAGCTGAAAAAGTGAACTTTCTCCAAAACTTCAGTATCTTAGCAGACTGAAGCAGGTTTTTATGCAATATTTCCCTCTATTTGCTCCATCCATTCTTCTTTCCTTCTTTTGTCAAGATTCCCTGTTCCTGCTGATGAAAGGCATCCCCACAGCAAGATGCTGTCACCACTGTACTTCACTGCAGGGATGGTGATTCTTTAGACACAACGCTTTGAATTTGGCCAAAAAGGTCTATAGTGATTGCGAACCCTTTACAATTACCTGAATTTCAGTATAAACGTGACCTAAAATAAGATCAGATCTTCTAACTTATTAAAAAAGAGAACCCTATAAAACAAATGACACACAAAATACAATATTTTCATTGGACTAAAATGATTCAACGTTAAAAGTCAAACAGTATGTGAATCTATGCTTTCGGTAACTTCTGAGACACCTTTGAGCAGCAATGTCTTCAAAAAAAAGGTAACAGTCCCACATGTTAGTTTATAGAAATTCTGACCCCTTCCTCCCTAAAGAACTCCTACAACTGAGTGATGCTGGTGGGCTTTCTTACATGAACTCCCCACTTCAAATCCTGCCACAACATTTCCGTTTCGGTGCACACAGTGTTGCTCCTAGGAGTGTGTCTCTGAAGACTGAGTTGAATGATTTCTATGCTCCGTTCAAAGTCCTAAACACGACCTCTGCAATGACTAGATACTGTCTGTGTCCCTAGCTGTTGTGAGGAGGACTCTGGTGAGAGTCAACATATGGAAATCTACAGGACCAGACGGTATCCCCAGTCATGTGATAAAGGAGTGCAAACTGCTGGAGGTCTTCACTGACACCTTTTAACACCTCCCTGGTTCAGACTGTTGTCCCCAAGTGCTTCAAATTCATTGTAATCACCCTGGTCCCCAAGAAGTCACCGGTATCCTGTTTCAGTGGCTGTCGCCCCTTTGCACCAACTCCAGTCATCACGAAGTGCTTTGAGAGACTAGTCATGCCCCACATCAAGACCTGCTTCCTACTCTCTACACTCAAAACACAGCAGCATGTTTACTGCCAAAACCAATTCACTGAGGATATTATCACCACTGTTGTACATCTCACCCTGACCCACCTGGAAGGTAAAGACTTATGTCAAATGCTGTTTGCAGTCCTCTGCTCAGCACTCGATGCCATCATTGCTCAGCAGCCGGTCAATAAACTATCCCTGTCGGGTCTAAACACTCCCCTATGCAACTGGACCCTGGATTTCCTGACCAACAGGGCAGAGGATGTGAGGATCCATGGCAACACCTCCCACACCACCGTCTTGAACAGTGGCACCCTGCAAGGCTGTGTGCTCAGCCCACTGCTGTTTACCCTTCTAACCCATTGACCACGTTGCCAAATACAACAGCAACCACATCATAAAGTATGTTTATGACCTCATAGTTATGGGCCTTATCTAGAACAACGATGACTCGGCCTACAGAGGGAAAGTGAAGCAGCTTGTAGCCTGATGCAAGGACAGCAATCTGTCTCTCAATGTCAACAAGACCAAAGAGATGATTGTTGACTTCAGAAGAACTCCAGCTGCTCACACATCTGTGTTTTGGGAGTTCAGCAGCAGAACTGGGGCACAGTTTCAAGTTCCTGGGAGTGCACATCACCAGGGGCCAACAGCACAACCCACCTGGTGAAAAAGACATAACAGCATCTCCGCCTCCTGAGCAGACTGAAAAGAGCTGGACTTCCACCTCTCATCCTCACCAGCTTCTGCAGATGTGTCACAGAGCAACCTGACCTCCTGCATCTCAGGCTGATGTTTAAAATATGTCTAATTAAGAGACACCCGTGCCTTTGTCAGGGACTAGATTTCCAATCTGCGTAAACTTCAAGTTTCCAAAGCTCACAAGTTCAAACAGCATATTTCAGTTTTTCATTGTCGTTAAACGATCTGCAAACAAAAAACTTATTTTATTGTTAGAGAATATGGGTTCACCATAAAAAAAGCTGACTGGAAAAACATGTGTAAACATAATTGATAATCCTGCCAGTGTTGGTAATTTCACGGGGTTGAATCCTTTTGCAAGGCACCGTACAGTTACAGCGTTACTTTGTTGTTGCCAAAACATTCATCTTTCTCGGTTATAAATGGCCTCACTCGGTGCCCGATGAAAAATTAAACCTGTACCAACTCTATAATGCAAGTTATATCTACATGAAATGTCTTCTATGAGTTGGTGATTATAAAAATACAGACCACTATAAGGAGGACATTTGAGTCGAGTTTAGTTACAATTGGCTCCAAACGTACCCGCTTTGGACATACAAATGTGTTTTTAATATACTTAAAATATTTTAATTTGACAGAGTACATTGGAAGTATACATGGAGAGCACATTAAGTAATTATGCAGGCTATAAATAGAAGGGCTTCCTCCCAGTCGGCCCCGTTCGGAAGTGCTCTTGCATACAACTTGTTTCAAAAAGGATTTCATCAGGTACAGTGTGACATCTCTCTGTATTGTTTATTAAATTTTTATTTGGCATGGAATCTCAAAACCAGTTTGCCTTAAAACCAATTCTAGATGACATGCATTTTGTTGTCCCTCTGTGGCCTTTGGTGCTCCATTCCACGGTTCACCCGTCCTTTTCTGCGGAAAGCAGGCTTGACGTGTATTTCAGAGAGAGAGAGAAAAAAAACAAGTTAGGTTGAAATGTGGTCCACCACCTTAACCATGGACTGGGAGTGGAGGATGCAGCAATTTGTACCAAACTTATTTTTATTTGTTTTCTTAGCAGACGCCCTTATCCAGAAAGAATGGCAATGTTAGGCTTTACAACTCAAGCCGTAATCTACTTGGACAAAAAAATAATAGATACATATATTTTTTTTAAAGAACTATAACCTGGAGAGAAAGAACTTGAGCCAAAGTATTTACTCACACTGTATACTGTACATGACTTCGTTACACTTGAAATATCGGAGGGATGTTGTGGGTAATGATGTGATTCAATCTGATGAAAATTAAGGAAGGGATTATATATATATATATATATATATATATATATATATATATATAAAAATATCTGTAAATAAATTTTTTCTAATAATGTAACAGTAGTTTTAATACAAGATGAAATGACCACTATATTACGGTTTCGCTACTCACCTGGGCTGACTGATATGACAAGAGTCTTCTTGGGCTCTGGAGTTTATCAGGTACTTGTGCCAAGGAAGAATGGTGGAGACTAAGGTGCAGTGTAAAGTGTCGAGTCTTTCATCTGCAGGGGAAAAGTGAGTCAGCAGTTTAGATTTATGACTGTGGCTCTTTTCACTGCAGGGTGGAACTGTGGATCTCAGGAGGGCAAGTCCCAGGGATAGCAAGCTAAGCACTTAAGAGAACGGAGAGGAAAAATAAAGGACAGTGGCTAGCGTGAAGGTACTGATGAAGAGCTGGATTTGTGGTGCTCCCGAGCTATTTCTGCACGCGCTGGAGGTTTAAGCATGATGTGCTTAAAACCCACATCTGGTAGGTTACAGGGGGAAGTGAGGACGTTCGTGAGGAATGGGTGGATTCTTCCGGTGCTGTAGCGTTGAGTTCTTTGTCACTGCTGCGGTTTGGTCGCGAATGGTCATCTGGCTGAGACAGCTGGACCTTTGAAGGAGATGGAGAGGTTAACTGCATGGGCTGGATGTGGCTGTGGTTCTAGCCCATCTCACCCACAGTGACATTTTTGGCTTTTGCATACTGGGACAGTAAGCCTGCTGAACCCTGAGCACTCTGTAATCCATCAGGCAGCACCACTTAACCTGAGCAGAAATGTGTAGTGTAGTTTAATAATGTTTAACATTTCTTAAAGAAAAAATTGAGAAGCCCTGACTTTGAAGGAAGCAGTGCAGGTTTTTAATAGAGAAGTTAAAATGCATTCATATTGTAAATGCATTTTTCCCTCAAAATTTTCAGCTCATTTTAGTAGTGTCCAACTGAGGATCAGACAGCACCCTGCCCCCATGTGTGTCCGCAGTCAGAAGCCAGCTGGTGTGTGCTCCTGTGATTCGCACCCCTCCCATCCCGAATCACACTGCCAGTCACATGGGCTCTCATGGGAGTGCTGGCGCTGATTGGAGGAGGGGTGCATCACTTGCTGCTGTCAACACTGAAGATGCTGGTCAATGAATGTGCACTATTAGCAAAAACAGTTGCATTTAGTAAACCGAGTTTGAAAAACTCCAAATATATTAATATTATTAAAATGGCGTATTACATTCACAGGTTCTAGGCTCCCTTTTTCAAGCTAGAAAAATTTGAGACTTTTTGAGTCCGATTATCTTTATCATGTTCTGCCAATTGGTAAGTATGAGCCATAAATATTTCATATTATATGCAATGTGTGAAATTTTATTGTCACATTATTTGACTTTTCACAGTTACAATTTAATGTCAAAACAGATGCTCTCCACCTATAAAAAACTGCAAATAGAGAAAAGAGACAATAAAACTTTAGTCCGTGCTTTTATCCAAGGTGACATTTTATCAAATAGCTTTTTAGCCATGTAGTAGCAGCCAGTTGAGCACAAAATAATTTGTTGCTGTTAAGCACCATCAAGTCAATGTCGACCACTTCAACGGAGTGCCTCTAGATTGTTCTGTCAACAGCTTGCGTCCTTATGGTTGAAGGAGGAGCATCCACTCTAGTTGTGATTAAAGATGCTGGTTGTTCTACTCTTTCCCCATCAAAGTTCTCCAAATATTACCATCTTTTTAAGAGAATACAGCATTCTCATCATGTCTTTACACTATACCCACAGTGTCATTGTTGTGCTTGAAATGAGAGCTTTGATCCAAAGCCAATCCACTTGTTTTCCTGGCTGTCCACAGTATCCTAAAAAGTTTTCTCTAGCACCAGAGTTTAAAGGACTCCTTGCTCCTCTTATCCGGTTTTTTTATAGTACAGCTTTCACAGCCATATATTGTTAAGGAGAATACTGATGCGTGAAGAAATCAAATCTTTGTTTATATGGGTATTTGAGCACAATTCTGGCCCTTTCCTGGATGTCACTGCAGCTCTGTCGAGCGCTAGACCCTTGTGTATCTGTGACTGATACATCCCGTGCTGATATTGATCCCAGAGGCAAAAGCTGTCAACTACTTGTCTTCACCTCCAAGTTTGCTGCTGTGCCAGTTGTCAGAACTTTATCTTCCTTCAGCTTCAATCACAGTTCAGCTTTTTTGCTCTTTGCTTTGACTTTTAGAAAGAAGATTTTAAGGTCTTCTTCATACTCTTAAATCAGTGAGGTATCACTGGCATGCTGAAGCTTATTGATGTTCCTTGTACCACTTTTGAATCCACAGTTCACTTCGAGTTCAGCTTCTTTCATCATTAGTTTGACACAAAAGTAAAACATTTAATGGGAAAATTTGCCTTCTCTTTAGATATTGGCATGTATCTGGGTAGTCTTTCCAAGGCATATTACACAAACCAGTTGTATAACAACAATAAAGCCTTATAAAATCTAGCCCTAAGACATTTTTATCTCACAAAAGTTATCGGTAGATCTTCATGAAACACCCCTGCAGCTCAAAGTGGGCCGTACGTCTGTTTACTCCCTCCAAATACTTTCAGTAACAGTAAACTGGTACGTAGTATTTTTGACATCTTAAATGATTATTATGTGGAAAACTAAGTAGGAAATAAAACTGTAAACAGAGAGGCACTGTGGGGTGAACATGTGGCTTTAGAAATGTTAACTACTTCACGGTTTTTTAAACACTTTAAAACCTTCGAAAAACCACTTAGCGTTACGCACCTCGCCTCTATTCATACCTTAATACTGGGCAGAAAAAGACTCTTTCCTTTGGTCCGGTGACACGCATTCTTACCTGCAATTTTCATTTACCTTCATAGCAACTTTCCAGGTAAATAACTCGGTGCAGCTCAAGCGCTAAACAAACCGCCCCTATTTCCCAGAAGGCCTTGCGATTAAACAGCGGAAGTATAAAATGGGCTGAGCGCGAGCGCGCCGCCCTTTCCGAAGCGCGGCTTGTCGGCGGAGAGCCTTTTCTGCGCGGTTTGAATCGCAATCGTTTGCCTGAAAAAATGTTAATAACGACATTAAATGTCAAATATGCACTGGAGCCTCCGTGAATGTAAGTCCCCGTTGTAAAAAATGACCTCTGCTGTACTGTAGTGCTGTAACAAACCTGGGATGATTAGCCTTCATCAGTAGCGCTTCTAAAATGTGTATAAACCTGATTCTTTCAGGTTAGATGTTTACGTACCGCCGGTGGTTAAACGTAACTAACATTAATCCGGAACCTGCAAGACGTGTGTCGGTCGCCTTGCTAACATTTCCAAGCTAACTGCTAGCAGTGGAACCACGTGGTGCTCGCGCCGCGCACATGGGCGCTTTTCTCCTGCAGCCTCAACCCCCTTAACCGGCCTTTCGGTACGACCGTTTGAAATAACGTTTAGCACGAGCAGCTCCTTGTTTTGACAGGGTGCTATGAAACTGCACACGCATGCTTTTCAGGAGTTAAAAAAAACCTGTTGACAGACGAATATGACCATTATTATTCCGCCATCGTGGCTTACATGGCTGCTTGCTAAATGTAAACGATGCATCTAAAGGTTAAAGTCGAGCCTGTGATGAGTTGAAGTTATCCCTGTCTGAAAAAGACTTGTGGAAATCGATGGTCTCTGATGGCTCAGTGTGAAACTTCTGTGGAGATGAGGTCCATGCTGGCAGACCTTTGTCATGAGGGACATGGGTCAGGATTTAACCTCCAGTCCTGTCCTTGTCAGTCTTTGAAAGTGTTCTTCCTCTCCCCTTTGTAGTGAGAAGACACTTTAACTGGAGAGGTTTCCATGCTCATGGTAAGTGACCTTCTTTTTGTTTTATTTTGAAGCCATGCTTTGTACAGGGTTGCTGCAAGGGCAGAACTGCATATATTAATGCTGCTTGAATGAAGCGGCGTATTCGAATTCTATAAAGCTTTGGATAACAATGTGAAGGTTTGATCTTTCTTTGTTTGCGCCGTCCTTGCGGTGCGGCCTTGGCTGTTCACGGCGATGAAGAACTCAATCTGACCGAGGAAGCGGATGGCGGGCTGTGGGTCAAGTTCTGACTGCGACTTTGGAATCGGTGTGAACAAGGCTGACGTGAAAGTGACTGATGTCAAGGGCTTGGCAAAGGTAATTCTCCGATCCAAGATTTAAATAGATTTCCTTGAACAAGCCAATGATTATATATTTAGTTATCCCTGTCTGAACAAACTTGTGGACACTTGGTACACTGAGGCTTGTTTTTGAAAAGCGGTGATTTTTAAAGTGGTTGTCGCCGTGCGTTTGAATTGAACGTCTTAAGATTTTCAGCACTAAACTCATGGCACTTGTTCACAGGTGTGCAGTGAGGATGCAAGCTGGATTGAAGACTAAAAGAACTTGGAACAAGTGCTGAACTTAAGACATTTGTTTAAAACTGCCATCTTTACACATCCTGAAGTTATGCGCACACACCCACATTACAAATGGTTCTGATCTGTACTTGACATGTCCATCAGATGCGAAGGGTTTACCAAGTAATGTTTGTCATTGTTTAAGTAATGTTTTTGTAAGAATTCCAGATGGCCTTTAACACAAGTTAATGTCACCAAATCCATATAATACGGACAAAATGACTTCAGTAGTGATCATTAGTTTTAAGAGCAATTTTTCCCCATTTACTCTGGGATACTGCGTGTCTATACCTGTGTTCATCTTTCACGTTCCATCCACTGAACAGGTGCGACATGGCTATTGTGCAGGTACTGATGGGGGGGTAAACTACAGACCGCATTTCCAGAAAAGTTGGGACATGTTGTAAAATGCAATAAAAACAAGAATCTGATTTAATTCTCTTGAACCCTTATTTAACTGACAAAAGTACAAAGAAATAATGTTTTGGCCGACCGACTTGATTGTGTTTTGTAAATATTAACAAATCTTGAATTTGCCTGCAACGCAAGTTGGGATGGGGGCAAAATGAGTGAAAAGTTGATAGAATTTTCACGTTACACTGGTTTGAAACATTCCACAATAAGCAGGTGAACTGGTAACAGGTGAGGGTATCATGACTGGGTGTAAAAGGAGGATCCAGCAAAGGCTCAGTCTTTGCAAAGATGAGTTGTGGCTGCCACTTTGTGCCAAGTTTTGCAAGAATTGTCAGACAGTTTAAAAAACAAAACTCAATGCAAGGTTGCGCAGAATTGAGGTCTTTCACCATCTAATGTGCGTAATATTGTGAAAAGATTCGGGGAAGCCAGAGAGCTCTCAGTCCTTGTAGGGCAAGGCCGGAAACGACCGTTGAATGTGTGTGACCTTTGAGCCCTCAGACGGCACTGCATGAGAGACCGCCGTGCTACTGTGATAAATATAGCCGCGTGGGCTTGGGAGAACTTCGGAAAAGCGTCACTTGGAGTTCGCTGCTGTCAAGAAATGCAAACAATCTATTGCACAAGGAGAAAGCCGTACATCAATTCTATGCAGAAATGCCGCCAAGTTCTCTGGGCCCGAGCTCATCTCGGGTGGTCCGAAAGAGCGGAAATGCGTGCTGTGGTCTTTTGAGTCCGCGTTTCAGTTTTTTGGGAAAAACGGATGTCGAGTTCTCCCTGCCAAAGATGAAAGGGACCGTCCAGACTGATATCGGCAAAAGCCAACATCCGTCGTGGTATGGGGGTGCATCAGTGCCCGCGGCATGGGTGACCTGCACACGTGTGAAGGTGCCGTTGACCCGGAGGCTTTAGGATTTTAGAGATGTATGCTGCCGCCGTGGCGACATCTTTTCCTCAAAAGTCTATGGTTGTTTCAGCAAGACAATGCCAGGCCTCGTTCCGCACGAGCTACAACGGCGTGGCTTCGTAGTCGCAGTGCGTGTGCTTGACTGGCTGCCTACAGTCCACATCTGTCTCCTATTGAAAATGTATGGCGCATCACGAAGAGGAGACAACGGCGACCAGACTGTTGAGCAGCTGAGGTCTTGTATCAAGCAAGAATGGGCAAAAATTCCACTTGCAAAATGACAACAGTTAGTATCCTCAGTTCCGAAACCATTAAAAAGTGTATTTAAAAGGAAAGGTGATGGAACAGTGGTAAACCTGCCTCTGTCCCAACTTTTTTTGAGCGTTTCAGATGTCAAGTTCTAAATTTGTCTATATTTACAAAATACAATTAAGTTGGTCAGTGAAAATATTGGAGATCTATTCTTTGTGCTTTTGTCAGTTTCAAGAGAATTAAAAAATTAAAGTTACTCAGTGCCGCTCAGTCAGGGTGCATTGTGGGATGCTCGGGGCAGTGACTGAGCAGTTTATGGTTGGGTGTGACCTGCATGGGCTCCAGAAGTGACAGTGCAATCGTAACTTTGAACGATTCTGATTTGATTTTTAAATTTTTTTTTTTTTTATTTCTGTTAATTTGTGTGATGTTGACGTTTGTTTTCAGAAATGAATTTTTGAAATTAAATAAACTTGGCAGAGGAGGGGGGGCATTCTGCTATTAGCGCGATGGCTTTTGCAAATGGTGTGGTGGAAGTCCATCTGGGTAAGTGTTGGCTGCTCTGTGTCCCCCGGTGTCCATTAGACTCAGTTTTCGCTCCATATGGAGATGAGTTGCTGGGTGAAATGAGCGGCTGTAATACAGCTTCTTCCTTCCTCAGTCTTCTGGTGCAGATGCTTGGCTGACAGCCTTGCTGCTGAATTACCACTTGCTCTCATCCCTTTCAAAAGTCTGGAAGCAGGAAATATATAATTGGTTGTTCTTCTGCATTACTAGTTCCTACTGAGACTGCATGCTTGGATCCAGCTGCACCCATGTTCTTGGTCTGGATTGGGGTAGATTCTCATGTCTCAAAAACACCTCTGCCCTGTTGGCCAGGTTTGTAAAGTTTCCTCTGGCTCGTATTGCCCTTAAATGCATCTTCCAACACCTCCTCCCATTTGAGGATTTTGAAGTTGTATTTTCAGATGAACTGTTGCTACAGTTGCATGTCATTTGAAATTGCACCAAATAAAGCATAAAATGCACCAGTCGTGCATCCAGCACGGTCCATGTGGAATGGTCCTCTTCTGTTCCTGAGAAGATGGACTTAGTCTATCGTCGGCCACACAGATCACCGTCTGGCATTAAACCAAACCTTTTTCCAATTCATTTTCGCTGATCTAATTGACTGTCTGAATGTAAATGCATAGGTCAGTTTTCATTGTTCCTATTATTCCGCTTATTGAGTGCAGGGGGTCTTAGGTTTCAACCGAACATTTTGATATAGAGAAAATCTGGATGGTGCAAAGTATACAATTAATACAGATAAATAAAAATACTTCTGAAGAAATCCTCCTTTTGGACAGGTGTAGATGAGCCTTGATGTCGCTGCTTCGATACATTTACTATCTAGCTGAGGTTTATGTGGAAGGTTTGTTTCCGGAGGAGTCATTTAGGGTACGTATGGTATGCAGCTCGCACAAGAGCGCTGCAGCAAGCCCACGGTTCAAACCTGTGGCCTTTGTGCAGAGGTGCACCTTTAATCGCAACGGTCAATGTAACCGAAGAGCCATTCAAGATGGAAAGAGAAGAATCTGCATTAGAGCTGCAGCTGTCGATTCCTGACCCCGCGCATCAGGAAGGGATGAGTTGCGCTCCTGAAATGTTTCGCCACTAGAGGGCAATGTTGGCCAGAAGTAGGAACACATGGTAAGAGCATCAGTGCCGTGTTCAAAAACAAAATGTAAACGGTGAACATCCAAAAATGTAGCCTAAAATCTGATTGCCCTCATCTGCTGAAGGGTTCAGTTAAAACCGGCAAAATTTTTTATGCTCGAGTTTTGTTTTACCAAAGTACATAACTGCAAATGCTTCAGCTCTGTGTTTGGAGGATATAATAACAAGGGAGATCCTGTTGGGGATGGTCTAAGCTAACAAAAGTACTGAAATCTGATTTAATATTAAATAAGGTAAAACAAAAATGGAGATTATCTGACTAACCCACTGCAGTAATGAATAAGGAGAATTACTCCCTGTCCACGGAGGGCAGTCAATAAACAGAATTGCGGCTTGCAGGTGTGTGTCACCTAGGTTCTGCGCTATTTCTGTGCTTTGCGGTCGTTCTACGAATGTGTGGGTGTGTCGCGGCTTGGAGGACAGCCTGCTCGCACCCTGTGATGCCCCGTGGATGGATTTCAGCTCTCCTCCAACCTCCGGGCTTCCCTTACCCACAACCCCTGTCACACTGGGAAAAAAGGGATCTTCCAGTGGGCACGGAACTGCCCACTTCTGTTGAACTCTGCCTTCCTTCAGGGGAGGCTTGAGGTGAGAAGGACCTTCTCACCGCCACTCTCGCAACCCACGTGTATGTCCCAGGATACCCCCTGTTGTCTCTCTGTGTGTCCAAGAACCCCCAGAGTGTCCGGAACTGCTATCCCTGCTTCAGTAAATAATGCAGATTCTTTCATTTTAAATGCTAAATGTCTCGGTTGTGTGTGCTTAATAGCCTTATTTAAGATATATTTACATTGCGGGACTATTATTCTTTATTTAGCTGGGATACACGATCAGTTCCTTGATATATCTGAAGCCAGGTTCCTCCCTATAGTCGTGCACAGCATGTATGTAAAACATTCGTAATATGCACATTTTTAGCTATTATAGGTTTTAATTGGTTTGTTTACAGGGGCCAGTGGCTGCTTGGGGATAAAATGTCTCTGCCACAGTCACGACTCAGGATAAATGAGCCAGGAGAATTATGCAAATTCATTCTCCTCAAGGACTTTGCCCCCCCTTTCTAATTCAAGTAGTTTACGGATCTGGCCTTTGTCCCTCTCAGCCTTCCTCCCTGCGATTCCGGGGGGGTTACATTACGTGGTGGGGAAAGGTTTCCACTGCCTGGTTGGGTATTTTGCACTGTGTGATGAGGCTCCTGCCTTATTTGAGGACCTGAGCATAACGCTGATGTATTCGCTTGCGTGTGTGTGTGTGTGTGTGTGTGTGTGTGTGGGGTGGCTGAGGCCTGTTTGTCGGTGAATAGACCCTGATGGCAAACAGGGACAGATTCCTCCTGGCGTGGATCGGAGCTGCAGCAGCCCTGTGCCGAGCTTCCCAAACTGGTGTGTCACGCCGAGCGCCCCCCCCACCCCACCCCACCCCACCCCACCCTGCCCCCGGATCCCAGCCCTCTACAACGCCGTGGAGTTTCAGCTAAGCTCAGTTTTACTCCCGCTTTCGGCGATCCCAACACCGCACGCAGACACAGAAGCTCTTCGTTCGAGCTCAGTTTGCTGCAGGGATGACGGACAAAAGTCATTTTGTCCGGTAGCTACAAACTGGTCGGGACGGATTGTTTCTTTGCATGTTTTGCTACATACCTTGTTATTGTTTCATTGTTATCCATCATTCCATGCCAGCCGTTTGGGTGTCCATATCATTACTGCACCGTTACCACTTTTCATCCGTAAAACACTCACAGCTGCACCTTCCCAGTCACGCAACCACGTAATATTTCCCCCATATATTCTTAGATTCTATAAAACGTGTTCAAAATGTTGAGACATGGACCACAGTCCTTTCTCTTACTGCTCCCCATGTGTAACGTTCATGCCTCCCTCAGTCTGTACCTGCTTACCTGTTGTTCTCAGCCTTCAGAGTGAAGATTTTGCACAGTGATTTTACTTATTTTATGTATATAGCTGGTTTTTTTGAGTGATTTTCAATCGTGCCGACGGTCCCACAGCGGGACAAGTTCAGTTTGATGAGCAGCAAACAAGAGCAGTGAATGTAGAAGCAGACGGTCGAATTACTTTCAGCATCACAGCATGTGATCCAGTCCATTTTCCAGTATTTGGGTGTGTGTGTGTGTGTGTGTGTGTGTGTGTGTGTGTGTGTGTGTGTGAGGAGGTGGGGAGTTTGTTCATAAGGCTACTTTCTAAGCTGGCAGCAAATTCAACGAGAGACCGAGATAAGAGAATATAAATGACTATGTAGTCAAACCGCAAACCTTCCATCCCAGGAATGAAGTTGTGGAGATTCCTACAGGGTTGTGAACATGGTCCTCCGGGGTGGGTTTCAGCAGGTCCTCTGTGAGGAACCGGAACGCTTCCGTCCCCCGGGTGCTCGGATGAAGCCACGTGTCAACTTCCACGTGCTCGAGGCCTGGGGCAGAACCGTGTCTTGCAGGAAAGCACTAAGGGAACTGGGTTTAAACACAAGGAGCAAAATCTAAATATAGTAACCGGGGTACTTAACGCTAAAATGGAAATTAGACTTCTTGGAGTACATCCACCGGTTAGCTGTGGATTTCGTTTGCAAGAATTTTATCTGGACGTGGTTTATCAGCAGTGCGAGATCCTTCTTGTCGAACTGTATGCCAGGAAACTGCTTAGAAAGCCATTATACAGCATATATGCGTTGAATGCGTGGCCTTGTAATGAATATTCAGCAGCGACTGAAGTAAAAATGTGCTCAAGTCTCTTGTTCTTCTCCTATGGAACATCACACGGTGGAGCAGTACAAGTGCATCCATTAAGGACGACCCTTTGTGGTGTCAAGCCAAGTCCTTCAGGTCTTTCTTCCAGAACAAGTATGTTGAGGGAGAGTGTCTCGCTCTTTCCGTCTTGCTGACAGGCAAACGCTTCGAAGGGTAGAAAAACACGTGAGCAGAACCTTGCTTGTAACCTCCACACGCTGCCAGTGCGTCTAAAGGTATGACTGCCTGTCTGGATAATAGACTTATGCTTGTAAAACTTCGTGTGGAAAGACTAAAATAAAAAAACACGTTTAAACGCACGTTTGACACAAACAACCGTACCGATATGAAATACTGCATTTGCCGAGAGGGAACTGCTGCTAGCTCAGCCTTTCACGGTGAATCCGAGTAGCTGCGTCTGTGTAATACAATACGCTGCGAGGGGATGAGATGTGACAGCAGAGCGGCGGGACGCGTTTCACGAGGGTCTCCCGCCGCGCGCGCGGAAGTCTGACCCCTGACCTCGGCCCGCCGTCTAAGGTTCGGGTGAGAGGCTCGGCGACTTTTTCGGCGGCCCGGTAATTGCTTGTAGCATTTGTGGCATCTGTCAGCACGCGCTTGAAAAGGCAGGCGGGGCGGTGCGAGGGGCAGGCTCTCAATTACCTGCTCATCTTTGCAGATTAAAGAGCACGGCGTCAATTATTCATTTTTAATCCTCGGGAGGCGATGAGAGCGCAGCGAGGCACCTTCGCGGCGGCCGACTTCCTCCAAATCTGTACCGACCCCCTTTGATAACCGGGGGTTCAGACGGCGAGACCCGAGCTCACGGCCGTGGGAGCATCTCCGTCCCGGGCCTCTCGTTCTGTCGCGTTAGGTTCCTTCGAATCGGATTTTGACCCGTCACGGGATCCCTTCCTGCAAAAACGCGCTCGTGTTCACCTCGAGGCGGCTCCACAGCGCTCCTTCTGCGCTTCGGTCGTCTGTCGGCGCCGCCTCCCGTTTCTCCTTCTGTCGCCGGGACTCGGTGCGGTAGTCGTGGCCGTCGACACGCGAGCGACGCCGAGACGCAGTGATGGAGGAGAGCGCCAGCGCAGATCTCATTAGGTACAATCTCACCATGTCGGTCCCAGGCTTGCAGTGCCCACACATGGCCTCTGCGCATCATTAAATTATGTTTCGAGTTCGGCTGCGTGGAGCAGGAAGGGCAGCTTATTCACGAAAGGCTTTTTTCCTTAAGGGACCGTACACAAAACAGGCAGCCTTTTCATGTGGTGCTTTGAAACGTGTAGATCTGCTAAGGCTGAGGACAAGCACGTCAGCTGAGAGCTGCTGGAGATCTTCGCCCTGAATGCTGGCGATCTGTTTTTGACGTGCAAATGTCACAAGTAACGCTTAGCGTCCGTGTCGTCTTACGTTTAGTTGTCTGGGTTCAAAGGAGTTCGACTCAACCGTAAGTGAATTTGAACAGAACGGATCTGACTGGAATCGGTTGCGGCGGACGCGTCCCTTTCCCGACTAACTTTACCAAATTCCAACCGAGCACGTGGGCAGTTCCCCCGAATACGAGCGAAACGACGACGGACAGCAGAGCTCCTCGATTCAATCTCGAATATAAACGGCGGACGAGAACAAATCTCATTTTGCATTACGGTGGAAGGTCTTCAAAGAGTCTGACGGTGTCCAGGCCACAGTGACTCAGCTTTTTTGTTTTCACGACCGGGGCCACGCCCACTCCGCATGATTGACAGCCGCGCCGCAAAGCAACCTGGTGAGAGAATGAGGAGCCACAAGCGCAGCTGATCAACAAATACGGGACTGTATTGTTTCAAAACCCACAGATCACGTCGGGAAGAGGGAAAGTGTGACTGACGGTTGTGGGGCAGCACTGTGATCATTTTATTGCGGTTTGACTTTCTTCTGCGCTCCTGTGTTCTGGCTGTTGTGTTGCTGGTTCTCTGTTGTTTTATTTATATTCTTGCCTGCCCGGACCCCGGCGGGCCGCAGTGATTTTGTATAATTACGTGACTATAAGCTCATTGGTTCTTTATCGCGATGCCGTACAGGAATAAGGAGCGTGTGAGCATTTCAAAATGTAGCTGACCGTTTTATTGATGCTTTTTTAAAAATCACTTGTTAAACGAACATCTTCCGGCAAACTGCACGTGCGAAGGTCGGCTTTCGCACGACGCAAGGAGAGACCGACGCTGGAGACCCGAGGGTAAAAATTGAATCGTGTGTTTTGATAAACTCACTAAAGTAGTGAAAAACAGCCGGAGTTTTTCGCACGGCCGACGGTGGTCAAGAATTAGGAAAAGAGGAAACGGTCCGACTTTTCTGCACAGCCGCTGCTTCGGCCGTCACGGCGCTTTGATGACGTCGGTGTTTGTAAATGATCACTTTAAACGTTTGTTGGGGGCAACTGGAAAGAAACGGCAAAAAGTCAAACACCAGAGCTTTAAGGAGTAGACAGAAAAAAGGACGTGGGGTACGAACAGCGAATTCCTGCGTTCACTACTGTTAGCTTGCTGTACACGGCCTGCGCAGCCGCTGTCTTCCGGGTTACTGTAAAGGGCGTGCGGTGGATGGATTTCTTCATCCAACATAATTTAACTCTTCTTTTTAGCTTTTTTGTTCTCTTAAGGTAGCACTTGTGCTTCAGCCGCCGGTGACAGTTGTTGATCTCACGTTAGAACAGTCCGAGCTCCCTCCGTTTTCACAGCTCGCTCTGTGTTTCAGCCGAAAGCACCGACTGAAGGAGGAAAGAAAGCACGTCGGAGGAGACAAGTATCGACGCGCGATGGCGACGGAGAAGAACGACGCGCCTACGACGACCGAGACATCTTCAGCGGCAGCAGCTGGGCGCAGAGTCTGAGGAGTAAAGTCCTTGGTTGCGCTTCCATCCGGGTGTCGCGGTGCTGGGTTATCTCTGAATGCTCGACAGGTTAACGTGTTGGAACATCAGCGCTGGACCATGGGAAGGAACAAAAAAAAAATAAAAATCTCTCATGCGATTGAGAAGGCAACAGAAACGGAGGGGAGGAGATCTCTTGGTTGTCGTCTGTTATGCTATCAGGCTGATAATTCCCCCATAGAGCTGTTGTCCAAAGAAGAGCCCTGAAAGCAGAATAGAAAGACTGAGCGATGTACATTGCTGATAAACGTCAAATATTTCCAACATAATTGTAATGGCAAAGTAAACACTATTGCTATATTAGTTTTTCTCCTCTGACTGCCTCCGGTTAGTTGTGTGATCTGTTCTTTATCTCATGTATAATGGTCCTCAGTCAGTTTCCATCTGTCTCTCCCCTTAGTTTACTCCAGTTCTCCATTAAACTCTGATTTCTCCCATCGGCCGCTTTCCAGCGGCGGAGAGGAAGCCCCACATAGTATGTACTTTACATTGAAACGATGGATGACCAGGATTGGCACCTGGCAGGTCTGCGTGAGCTCCTCACGCAGCACTCAGACACGCTATACACACCTTCCAGCTCCCCAGTGTGGGAGGAAGGAGCTCGGATGCCTTTTGCGACTCAAAGTCCACGGTCTGAAGCGCAGCCTTTGCAAGGATCCCTGCGATTCTGATGTGATAATGACCGAGAAATCAGACAGCTGGCATGACATACAAGCCCGAGCAGCGGACCACTTCCACAGCTAGATCCTGCGTGAAAAAAAAAAGATCTCCCCATCCCCAGTATTACCCACAGATGCATGATGCATCCCCCTCGGTTGCTATCAAACAGGGAACAGAACACCGAAGAGGTCACCCCTCCCCAGACCCGTGCTGAGGAGCAGTCTTCTGAAGCACCTTTCCACACGCCATCTTGTGCCTGACTCTTCAGCCACTAAATTATTTAGTGGGAGCGACTTTTCCCAGAACGGAGGCACTTAACAGCTAAAAGCAGGGCACGATGCCTCTTGTGCTCTGACTTTTCTCTGAGATCCTCTCCCGCGTCCATCCACATGCCTGTATCTCTGTCTCTGTGCCTCGTTCCCTCTCCATTTCCCCATCCATTTATGTTGGGGGGGCTGTACAGGCTACACGGTGGCGGTCGCCGGATGCAGTACTATATTCCTTAAAAGAAGGCAACCATTTTGCATCTCTTCTTTATAGAAAAGATCGATTATCAAATGCTAAGCTGTGGGGCCAACAGTATTTTTTTTTTTACTGCGGACAGCGGTCTGAAGACAGTCGGTGTCCCCCGCTGTATTTGTGCGTTGTTGTGTATCAGGGGCACGCGGACGATCGCGGCTCCTTTTGGTCAGTGCAGCCTTACGCTGTACTTAACTGACTGGAAAAAAGCAGGCCCTTAGCCGGCATTACGGTGTCATTCTAACTGCTCACAGCTCCGATCTCAGGTTTCTTCCATCTGGCGCGGATGTATTTACGAGTGATAAAATCAGACCGCAAAAAGCGAAGCGTGACGTCATTTCGGCTGCGCTGCAGACACGTCATGAGGTCGGACGTACGCGCAGGAGCCGGCGTGCCCGGTTGCCTGTCAAAGCGAAGGCGGTCAGGAGCGGGGAACTGTCTTCCCCTGCTTGGTGCTGGGTGCCCACCCTTCCATCCCACCTGCCCCTGTTGAGGGCTGGCCAGGTGGAACACGCTCAGTCGAGACCGCCGGTCTATGTGATTTTGAGACATGAGCGGCATCTGGCTCTGGAGCCACGTGCAAGTCCCCATATGCCAACATGAGTCACCATATGCCGGTGTAATTTCAGAATGGAAACCGTAGTTCTACTTTGACTGCTTTTATTCTTGGTTTATAGTCTCTTTTTTTTGTGTTTCACACAGTCCTTATTTTTCTTACGAGTGTCAAACACAACAGCGCAAAAATTGTATAAAAAAAGGAGATTTTTGTTACAGGACTCGCTTACTCGCAAACATTTTTCTAAACATTAAGTTGTGGGTCTGATTCTGGAAGGATCTGTGGGTCTTGATTCTTGTGGATCACAGTATGAATGTGAGCTGCTGGTTATAAAGGCCCTTTTTTGGGATACAGAGAGAGGGAGTCACGAAAGATGCCTTTGATTCACATCAGCAGATGGGCAGAATCTTGAGGAGCTTCTCACATGGCAGGTGGGACACAGCCAGTGGGGAAAGTGGACAGGAGACCGTGATCTGAACTTCATCACTTCACACCATCCAGCCCTTGAAAATGATCCCACACCAACATTCAACATGGAAAATGTGTGATGCTGGAATGAAGACTTTGGGTCGTGTTAAGTCACCTTGACAGTCAGAGTAAAAAAAAAAGTCCCGGACTCTTGAGACTCTTGTGTTTGCCGTAGTCGCATCCCACGTTTTACTTCTGGTCTTCCGTGTACTTTGCTTGTGTCTGTGCCGCACGTGGTTTACGGGATTTTCAGGCTAGTGACCTCAAACGCGTCTGTGCCGTGAGAGCTAAATAAAACCTGAACCTGAGCCAGGGCTCGTCCTTGTCACACAGGAGTCCTCGGCCCGTCGGCGGCTGTTTCCGAGCAGGGCTCTTGGTGAATTTTAGCTGCTAGTGGGAGCTCGTGTTTGCTGGTAATACAGCCAAGTACATATTGACAGTAAAACATAAAAAGTCTGAGATGTACAGTACTGTGCAAAAGTCTTAGTCATGCAACTTCAATATCTGTTGAGAAGTACAGGTAGATTCTTATCTACCATCAGGGGGGTTTCTGGTTGGTCCCAAATTCATTCTGCAGCCTGAGAATGACCTCAAACACCCAATCTCAGACATACACAACTATCTTGAGCAAAAAGAAGGAATCCTGCAACAGATGGTCTGGTCCCCACAGAGCCCTGATCTCACCATGACCAAGTCAGTCTGGGAGGACATGCAGACACAGTCAAAGTGTGGAGAAGAACTGTGGCCAGTTCCTCAAAATGTTTGGAAGAACCTACCAACCTCTACCTTAAACTGCATGCAAGTTTGCATAAGAGAATTGATGGTGTTTTAAAGGCAAAGGGTGGTCCCACCAAATATTGATCTGGTTGAGGTTTTTTGTTTACTTCACTTTTTAGAAGGTTTATTGATTAATAAGTATTCATGGCATTATTTTTGGAACCATCCTCGCTTTATAGCATTTTTCCCACAAGTGCCTGAGACTTTTGCACAGTACTGTAAGTTGACTACGATGTACAAATTCTTTGTCAAGTTCCATCCCTGCGCCGCCTGCTTACCCAGGTAGCAAGAGTAGTTTATGACCACGGTAAAGCTGGGATGTATCATTTCAGTCCTTATTAATGACTACGATACGTAAGCGAACAAAAAAGCCTACTCCTTGCGGACAGTAAGGGAAAGAGCCAGTTTTAGTGGAAAGAGGATTAAACCCAGGTCCTGACTATGTGGTGCTGTGGCTGGCGAGGGGGATCCAGTACCTCTTGTTGGTGTGTGGTGGAGCAGAGGTCCTCATTTCTGTGTAGGCTTGGGGTCTTTCTCCTTTTCACAGACATCTTCTGTGTGCCTGAAGTAGGGGCGGACAAGCAGTGGTTAAAACCGGACACCGATGCTGTTGACAGAGAACCGACGCCCGACTTTTTCCAGAGATACGGGAGAGCGGTTCGTCCAAACTGCGCCTGGAAATTTCTCCGTCGGACTCGTTTCGGTTACATGAGGAAGCTTTTCTGGTTTTTCCTTGTAGGCAAAGCTAATTCAAACTTCACCGTAACGTCGAAAGCCACTATTCTCACCAGAAGAAACGGTTTCGGCGAACGGACAGATGGACCATTAACAATTAAAATAACACAAAGAGTAATAGATGGGTGTGTCTCAGTTAGTGATGAACTGCGCCACGTTGACACATCAGTAGATGATGTTTCAAGAATGCAACGTTTACGTAAATGCCCCACACCGGCCTTCCTGAGGTTAAAGAGTCGCTCAGCCGTTCTCCTCTCCTATACCCTGTGTAGCATCTTCCGAGACGTGCTGTAGCACTGGGGCTGGAAGACATCCTTATTGACCTCGGCCAGCTGTATTCACGCACGCTTCCTTTTCCCATCCATCTTTTCGCTATCGTGTCTGAGCTTCGCGAAAGGTATTTGCGCTGTTGAAAGCATTTTTGGAGGCTTTAGTGTTTCCACGTTTCTGCGTCAACCACCCGCACTTGTTTACACGTTTCCGAAGTGTTGGTTTTCACCTAATGGGAATCTGAGACGTGCTTGGATCTTCCGGAGCGGGAGGAATCTCTTAAACACACTCTTTCCAAGCCACTTTCCTAGGTGCGGGACTAAGAGCAGTCGGGAGGAGGACGTTAATCTTCTTGAGGTCTTTGTTTACCGGGAACGAGTTGTGCTTTCGATCGAGATAAACCGCCGATGAATGGAGCCGTTTTCCAGCTAACCAGGCTGATTTGTGGGCGCGTTTGCAACACGTCGCTGCAGAAGGGCTCAGGTCTGTGTGCTGCGCATGTGTTTGGTTTATGGAGAATAGCTTCACGTTACTAGCGGTCACAATTACTTTGTCTCCCTCGAGGCCAAGCAGCGCACACATTCGTATCGCGTTCATAATCGTATCAGTGCTCAGACGTGCAGCCGTTGCAGAGTGGAAAGGAAAGATGTTATTTATGGTAACTGGCTTCTGCACACCGACATTATCTGCATGAGAAATTTATTATCGGAGCCACCTTCCCTTGGGGACCGTCCAGCTTTTGGTCTGTTGAGCTCGCATTAAACAAACAACAAAAAAAAAAAAACGGGACGCCGACTCAGATCAAAGCCAGCGGCGATCTCGTGAACTTCATTTTTTTTTTTGCAACAGGTTTACAGTTAAGAGCTCTGCTGGACGAGCGTTTCTGTTGTTCTGGAATTTCTTTGCCTTTCGGCCAGCGAGGCCGTCGAGCTTGATGTCTGCGAGCTGTGGTGACAAAAGAAAGAGACAAATTTCCTTGGTAATGGACAATAGTTTTTAAAAGTTTGGATGATTAGGAGGTCAGATAGGGATGCAATCGTACACAGACCGACCATAAAATAAGCAGATGTTTAACAGAAACCACAGAAAGGGCTTTAAAGGCTGCCCCCCCCCCCCAGTGTAGTAAAACATGGTGCGTGTCTTCAGAGGCAGAAAACAGATGTACGCCGGTATGTGGCAGTATGTCGGTGGTCCAGAAACTGGCTGCAACGTAGGTTTGCTCCACATCTGAATTCTTAGTTTATTCTGAGCCGAACTCCTCAAATGCCAAAGACGTCCGTCGTCTAACCTCGGAGCAGTTACGCGAGAGCCCGTTCAAAACGTTCGACTTCTCCGCAGAAATCCTCGCCTGCGTTCGGTCAGCGATTTGTCTGTGAGCGTTGCCAGATATCACATATTTCTGAACTCGCGAATGTGCGAAGGGCCCTCATACCTGGCACCGTAACACAGCGGTCTTAAGGATTTGGCCGTTTCACACGAAGCAACCGAAATCAATCATCCTCCCCTCCTGGCTAACCTTCCCTCGCATGAGATCATAACAATCTACCGTCTCGACAAACACGACTGCGACGCCCAGCAGACAAACATAACTCGATTGTGCGATATTCTCTGGTCAAGCTGTCACACCGCACTCCTGTCGACCGACGGCAGGTGGGTTTATGCAGGTGTGCCGCTGTCTCCCTTTGTTTACCATCCAGCACGGTTCAGCCCGCCTGGCGATATGCGAAGGATGGATTTGAAGCTCCCGCGGCGCCAGGCGCCAACTCCGAACCCCGCACGGTCTGAGCCCCGACCGCACGCTCCGAAGCACCGCAAATCGTGATGCAACAGAAAAAAAAGAATACTCACGGATCGACCTTGTTGCAGAAGCGCCGGCGCAAGATGAGGGCCAGGGTGGTGAGAACCATGATAGTGGTGCACATGGTCTGACCCTGCGTGTACCCAGCTCGGTGATGGTGGGCTGAGCGTCGGCGGGCATCTGTGGAGAGCAGAGCGACGCGAGCCCTCAGAGTGCCGGCGGTCCCTAGCCGGGGCGTGAACCACCTGCTGACAGATTAGCTACGGGATTAATGCAGATTTGGAGACGCTGCTATTGAGGGCAGCGGCAGAATGAGGCACGCAAGCCGCAGAGCAGCAAACGCTCTTCACGTAAGACTCCATCCCGGCTCATCTCTGCCCTGCTGGGTGTGCAAAACAAACACCTCTCTTGTGGGTTTGCTAGAGTTTCAGCTCTGCCGCTTTAAGCTCATCATTTTTAGACACACTTCTAGGGCACCTGGGGGCACCCGGTAGAGCGGTGGGCTTTCACATCCACGCCCTCAGAAAACGCCGCGCCTATTAATGAGATATTTCGGACACACGGCGTCAAGCATCTCATTGGAGTCATTCTTGTGCCATCCTTATCTTGGTCCTCTGGCTTTGTCTCAGCCTTTTCCACCAAGACTCCTCGGACCCTTTTAGAAGGAGCGCCCGAGGACACGGTGCAAGACTCGGGTGACCCTTCAGTTCCTCCTCGCCGCTACGTTTCCCCACTCTTCGAGCATGGTGGACAGGCAACAACAGCTGCTTCGCAAGATCGGCACAGAATTTTTCTGCGCCCTCAAGGTCCTCCACATAGTCTTCCTTGAAAACCTACATATTCAAAGCACACTGTGTGCTGGAATAGCAAAGCAAAGGAACTAGCTGGCTAGCTCTCGTCGTGGGTTTCGAAATCCCCGTTCTGAAAGAGCAGAACGTGCTCGTCCTTAAAACGCGGGGACGTCACGATCGCGGCGCACGGTTTCTCGCTACGCTGCAAGGAATTTTGGAGGGAAAGCGATGCGTTTGCAAACGCGACTTCTTGCTTTGTGGGAGCTGAATGTGCTCCCATTATCTCCCTTCAGCATCAACTCCACAGGGTTCCGAAGCAAACCCTGAGGCAAAAAAAAAAAAAATTGCAGCGGCATTATTATGATGACAGGAATGAACTCAGAAGCCGATGCTTTTGGGACAAAGAACATCAGCTGATACGACGAGGTGGGGGCGGGCGGGGGGACGCTAAAGATCGATTATATAACATAGTCATGTAACTCGTAAGCTGATGCAGCATTGTCGCCGGTCTTGGTGCGCAGAAGGTACGGCACAGCGGCGGAACTGGACGGTTACAACAAGACGATTACAGGCCTCTTTGCCGGTCCTGCTCTTGTCATGTGAGTATAAATAGGGTCCCAGCTAATCCTTAAATCTGCAGAACTGCTGACTCAGATGGCATGCGGGAGGCAGGAGGCAGTGGGCAGCACGAGGGGTCAAATTATTGTTAACTCACCAACCACAAAAACGACGGGGCCAGAATGTAGGTGGAACCAAAGCGGCGCGATCCAGTCCAGCAGCAGCTCGCCAACGCGTGATAAATGTTGCTGTCACCTGTGCTGGACTTGTCCTCGGCTGGCGGGCGAACGACTCGCTGGCGGATCTTTCTTTCCTTGCCCCAGGTGACCAGTACAAATTGGGCTTTCTATCAGCCTGGCTCTGCCGACAGCTCGGCGGGTGACAAATACGCCACCGATCTGCCGGCGTGTTAAATGAAGCCCAACGCGGGGATACCTGGGTGCCGACAGAGGCTTGTTGACCGGTATTTGGGAGAATGGGAGCTCTGCAGAGGTGGAACGGAATTAGGCTTCGTTCCTCCCTGTGTGTGTGTGTGTGTGTGTGTGTGTGTGTGTGTGGGGTGGGTTAAGTAGGCCAGAGATTTTGGGCTGACTGCTGTGTAAACGCTGCCTGCCGACTTAAAGGGTGCCTGCGAGTTGCTACCAGCGGGAGGGATATTTGACGTCTTTTATGCTGCGTTCATCGATCTGAAGCTCAGGAAGAAGCGGGGTTGGCAGGTGGGCTCTTTGGGGGAACTGTCGCATTAGTTAGGACAAAGGGGGTTCTGGGCAAATAAAGCAAAAGGCAACGTTCCCAAACGGCTCGGATTGGCAAAAACGCCGTTGACATCAGCGAACCGAGTCTGATTCGCTCTCGTAAACTTCCAGACAGAAATGAGAGACCATAAGGCAAGAAGACCACCATATGTAATTTGTTTATTGACAGTCATAATTCGTTTTGACACGTCTGCTAAAGTACAAGTCTGTTAGACTGTGCAAACATGCTATAACAGCACAAAACTAACATCCTCCATCAACAAGGTACAATAGTTTTATATACCATAGATTTACATAGATGTATTACATTATATATGATAGGTATAGATACGGTAAACTGTATATTTCATATATTTAGAAAAATATAAAGTCCAGGCTTTAAAATGACAAGTCACAATAGTAGTTCCCACATAAGGCTGTTTAAACAAAAATATACATCTGAGAATCATGTCCTGCTGACAGATGTAGGCTATATAGGACTGTCTGTGAAAAATTACGTAGCTTCAGTCTTAGCTCTGTCTGTGTCTTATTGTGTGCTTGTGAGTTCACGCTTGTCTGCGTACACGTAGAGTTTGTTCCAAGATACCCGCTTGTGAAGTCGAACAAAATAAATCCAGATATCGGGCGAATGGGAACCCTGGGATGAAGCGGAGTCAACAAGGCAGTGCGACCAACACGAAGCAAAGTGTAACAGTACAAAACAGATGAGGTTTTCGGACTTCTTCTGTGTCACACTTGGGTCGAAGAGCATGAATCCGTTCCCCATATGGCAGGGATTTTTATCCTTTCAACCCTCACGCGTGACCCGAAACCCGAATTTAACGTCTTTTCCAAAACGAACGTACGAAACACGCCAGGCATGGTTAGGAAGAGGCACCTCGGACCTCCCCCGGGGGAGGTGCGCCACACCGGTTAAGAACCCCTGCCGTACAGGAACGAGAGCTGCAGTTTTATTGTATACATTAGGTTGTAAACAACGTCATGTGGTGGTTCTGTCAGCAAGTGAGCAGAGCACGGCAGCAGAAGTGACTTTTATGAGACAATCGTATATTTGAAGAGAGAACAGTACATCGCCATTTTGTGAATATTTATGGCCCCCTTTCACGGGTTGCTACAAAAGCTGTATAAAGAGGATAAGAAGAAAGGTGGCTTTCGACATGACGGGGTGTCCGCGTGACTGGTTGACTGGCATCAGCCGGGGGCCGGGTTGTAAACAACAGTCGTAGTTACGGAGTGCTCGGCTGCACTCGGCGGAGGTTATGTCCCCGACCTTCGGGTCAGGTGGAGCGTCCCGTGAGCGCGTGTGTGCGTTGTTATAATAACCTACGTCCTTTCTGCTGCTGGAAACCGTTAAGCTCGACCTTCTGGTAGGGGGGGGGTTCCGAATGGATGGAGGGAAGAGGCACAAATCAAGTTAAAGAGCCCCCTGCGCTCCCATTAGCAGGAGGCCAGAGCAGGAGGAGAGAGCACCTGCTTCCCGTGTGCGGCTGATGGACGAGCGCCGGGACTCATTACCTCCTCATTACCGCTAAACAGTCGAACGGAGGTGAGCGTCGCCGCCGGGCGAGCGAGGGCTCAGCGCGCCGCTTCGAAGAAGGACAGGTGGCTCGTATTTATAATCAAAGGAATTCGCCGACGAAAAGCGAGGCGAACGCTCAAAATCGCCAGCCCCCCCCCCCCCCCCCCCCCCCCCCCCCCCCCCCCCCCCCCCCCCCCCCCCCCCCCCCC
>UFQX01000132.1:541535-629250 GCA_900497675.1 Arapaima gigas
CCCCCCCCCCCCCCCCCACCCACCTCGGAGCAGTTTGGCCTGCTTTGTTTGATGGCGTGCCAGTTGCGTCCGCCGCGTAAACAAACGCGATTTTAGCCGCGTTTCCGCCGATTTCTCACTCTGCGGGCAGAAGACGTTTGGGACCAAAGCGTTTACATAAGCTCGCCTCCTCCCGCTACTGTAGGTTTTCACGTTCCGCAAACGCAACCGACGGGTCGTCGCTCTGCCGATTGCATTTTGCACGTCAGCCATGTCAGAATGTGTCCCAAACTCCTCGGGCTCTTCAAATGATCACGAGAAGAATATTTAGCTGCTCCTCGATCAGGTAAGATAATCTGTAATATGACTTTTTACCTCTGGGAGAAATGTGTGTGAACGTGCATATCTGTGTGTTTGTGGTGCGTGAAAGAAAGATGGGGAGATATTTCCAGGTAAAGGGAATGTGGGGGGGGGGTCTGACGTGTCTGAGCGAACATTGGGTCTCATCTCTATAGCCAAATCTGTTTTCCTTTGCAGAAATGGGCTTTTCAGAGATTTCGAACGAGGGCGTATTTACAAATACACTCACAGACCATATAGAACAAAGACGACAACCAAAAGGTTACAGTTACGCCCCGAGATGTTACGGTGTAAAGAAGGAAAGGCCCTTGAACCTGCCTGGGAGAAGGAATAAACGGCAGTAGATATTTCTTTTCTTCATTTCCCGTAAGGTCCGCAGTTCTTCCCTGTCTCTTTTCACCCGGCCAAACCTTCCACAATGTACTCTTACTTCTCCTCCCACATGGACTGGCCTGTCTGCAGACGCCTGCTTCCTCCAGCAGAAAACATGTTGCGGTGCTGGTTCCCACATGGCCTTTGCTGGAGTGGCCTGGGTCCGGCTCCCCAGTCAGACGGCAGAGCTGGACAGCTGAACCCAGCCAACCTCTGTGTAGGCCCCTGTCACGTGCCAGTACACAAGCCCCATGAGCTTGGCCCAGGCCCTCTGCACCTCTGGGGTGAAGGAATCGGGGTAGTCTTCAGCCAGCACCTCTAGGATCACCCCGCTGAGGATCTGGATAGCAGAAAGGTGGAGAAAGGCGAGTGACAAGTGCAACAAAGGTGAGAGAGTCAACAGAAGCTGTCAGAACTCAAATATTTCCGCCCAGCTGTTACTTATTGCTAATACCATCTCAACTGGTTACGGCATTTTCAGCTGAGGTACGTGTCAGTGTGAGGGGGTTAGTTTTACATGTTACTTTCACTGATGATTCCTCCCCCTCTTTTCTCAAAACCAGTTTCACTACGTAAGGTCTTAACTTTTATGCACAATAGAATATTGTTTGAGTTAAAGGCGGTGCTTTGGAAACTCAAACGAAGGAGGAACTTAATCGCCCAAATCGGTTTCGAGGGCTTGGACAGAAGGTGTAGCTGTTTTCATTTGTTCTCAGTCAGTGGTGGTAGACTTCTGACGGAGATACCAGGGTGATATATTACTGGACTCCACCTCACCTTGAAGTACATGGGCTCCACTTTGTGCTTGACAGCGTGTGCCTTTCCCACCAGGCTCAGGATGGAGGACACCTTGTCAGGATCCTGGAGGTTCTCCACCACAGAGTTGATGGCATTCATGACCCGCTGAGCGTGCTTGCGCAGCTGTAGGCTTCGTTCCATCTCCTCTGCATCCTCCATGTCCCGGAACTGGCTGAAGTACTGCTTGGCTGAGGGGAAGTTGACAAAAAACCTACGGGGGGTGCCAGGAGGTGAGCATGGAGTTCAGCTGAACTTAAATTGGGCTACATTGAACCACGCTGTTTGGCTGGAAATATTCCTGAAAGGATCAGCAGAGCTTCCCTGTACTGTTTCAGGGCAGAGAAGATGAAACTATAGAGCAGCTGCTTTTTAAATTCAGCCTTAGAATGTCCTGAAAATACAAACTGTTTCCTTATTACAAAGTCTACACACCCTTATTGAAATTGTAGGTTTTTTGTGAAAAGCCAAAAGTTAAGATAAACTATGACATTTTGCCCATCTTTAATGTGACCTTGCGACCGAGAAAATTCAAGGTAACTATTACGGGAAATAGTTGACATTAAAAAAAGTGTCAACTATTTGTACAAAAACACAATACGATGGTTGCACAAGTGTGCACACCCCCACCCCACCCCCCCAGCTAATACTGCGGAAGCACCTTTTGCATTTTTGACAGCAGTGAGTCTTTGTTAGTAAGTAGCTGTCAAATCTGCACGCCTGGATTTAGTGATTTTATCCCGCTCGTCCTTGCAAAAAAAAAAAAAAAAAAAAAAAAAATTCAAGGCCCCACCAAATTGTCAGGGGATCTCCTGTGCGTGGTCCTCCACTGGACATTCCACAGGTTTTCTGTGGGACTGAGGTCTGGGCTCTGACTGAGCCCAAGACCTCTGGCGGTTCAGCAGACGGTCAAAATAAAAAGTCAACCGGTTCCGCTTCGGCCCTGATGTGGTGAAAGGAGCTGCCTTTCTCTCTTGGAGCTGCTGAACCCCAGCCTGCATTCAGGCAGGTTTAAAAAAAATCTCTTCTTGTGTAACTCGCATCTCTCCCGACCTCCTGATACCTACTTAAATTTCCGTGAAACCGTCTGCCACGACCATCAAAGAGTTTCATGGCCGACTCCATAGACAGCTACTCGCGTAACGTGTCCCAGCAAAACTGTAGTGACGGTGCTTTGAAGATCTGCGTCGGAAAGCTCTGTATCTGCATCGGAATGCTCTACCAAACACCCTAAATGGCATTTCATCTCGGAGATGAGCATCTGCTAAAAGAATAAACATAAGTTGATGTTAACATTCTAGAACGTGTAATGACTATATCCGGGGGACCTTACGGCGCAACGAAAGTGAGTTCTGAGACATTGTGAGTTGCCGCTCATGCACTTTAGATGAGAGAACAACGTATTTACATTACAAGCCCCAGAGATGGTTAAAAAAAGACATTTCTGTACCTAATGCAAAATGATTAGCAAACAGCCTTGAGTACTAGTGTATGTGACAGGAGGCTGTGCAAGAAGAATAAATCTCTGCTTCCTTCCTGGCGTGGACTCTTCAGGGCTTTGGGCGAACGCGGCATATGGGCGTCGGGTGAAAAGTGAAGTGGCGCCGACGGGAAGAAGATCACCAAGTTGGCTCCTGGATGACTACAAACGTGCAGGAAAGCAGGAGGAGAAAGAGTCCTGTGCTCCACGCTTGGTTTCTGGCCCCAGTGTCAGCTAGGAGCACAGGTGGATCTGCAGGACCCTGTGTGGAATTCTACCGGAAAGAGTTTTGGTTCCTCTGACTGTTTTTTACTCCTCTGCCGCTCTCTGGTCCTTACAACCTACGGCAAAGCTTCGAGATAAACAGGTGAACTCCCTTCTTGTGTAGGTTGGATCGGAAGGGCGTTTCACGCTTCGCACCCTCTGTTTTCAGTTTCATCGGGACATTATTGATCTTGGGTGACACCCAAAGGGGGGTGCTTGCAAGCCACAGAGCAGAAATAACACAGCTACCTGCACTTGAGCCTCCTTTTGAGCAAACCAGGCTATGACCACCTTCCTCAAACTTGGTATGAATCCTGATCCTGATAGGAATTTCTGCAACCTCCCAGCCGTTGTTCAGACGGACCAGACTCGTCGATATATCCCTTCGCACCACCCATATCCGAGACTCCACGTTACTGTTCACCCAGTTTAACTTATCACCGTATTTTATGACGCTCGGCACTAACTGTGATTTATTTATTCAGCCTCGGGCGGCTCCACCGCGCAGAGGTCTGGTGACAGGCTCCCGCAGAAGCTGGAACGTCTCCAACTGACCCCCAAGTGGCTATGAGTTCCACGTGTCCCCTCCTCCCTGCATTAGACCGACAAAAACAGGAACGCTGGCGTCGGCATCAAGTTTGCGCGAATGCGTGTAACCGACAGCGATCTTTACTAGCAACACGTTCCTTGCAGCCGAGAAGAGGTGTATGAGTACAGGATGATGCACCACGGTCCTTTGTACTCCGTTTCGGGAGACCGATTTCCTCTTGGAAAAGGTCGACTCGGAATATTCTCCGAGAAGAAATGCGCTGAAAAGCATTTCGGGGGGCAGGAGGAAAGCACGAGGTCCGTAAAACGTGCTCGGTGATGTAACAGGCTGTGCTTGAAAGCTGAACTCTACTGAAGATCAAAGAAGGGGCGAAGGGAGGGGAGGGGAGGAGAACTGGCTTTGCAGGAGGGCCACTCCTCGAGTAAATGAGGTGACGTGTCACTGCATATAAATGACTTCATTAGCGCTTTCTAACTGGCGCCCCATTAATCCCGCTCTTAATTACAATATATGGACTGTAAGTACGGCTTAAAACCGGCGTGTGCAGCCCCCCCGGACCCCCCTCCCCCCCGACACTAGTCTGGATGTCATTCAGGGGTTGCCGTCGCCCTGCAAAAAAGGGCCCGGTCCAACTCTGAAGATGGTTCAAAATGGCAAATTCTCTCCCTGCGCATGGTAACGTATGTGTTTTTAAAAGGTTCGAAATGTCTTTTCTCATGTTTTACCGTGTCTTTTTTTTTTTTTTTTTGAAGCAGATGTTAATTCTGTTAAACACTCTTACCCGGAAACCCGCGTGACTATTTAATCCGCCCGGCAGTAACACTGACCAGGTATCATTTCTCTTCCCATAAAGTTTACAGTATCCATCTTAAACATTTCCGCCATTTCTCGCTTAGACAAACACGCTTGATGGATGTGGACCTTCCCCAAACACAGGGTGATGTTGCTGGCATTGGGTCTGGCTTTTAGTGGGCCGCATTGAGACAGAGGGGACTGGAAGACCTGTCTCTCTGCCACTGGCTGTAGGCCCCATCCAAGACGCTGCAAATCTCCACGGAGTACAGACATGGTTGGACCCTTTGCGGGACGGCCTGGTTCCTGTCCACCTCTCCACTGTAGGAGAGGTATGAGGTGGTGGTGAAGCATACTGGCCCTCACCCAGCTGGAATGCTCCCAAGGCCTCCAGGCTCTGTGCTCCCAAGGGTAGTACAATGCACCGGAGCGATTTTATACATTCAGAGGACTCCTTAGGTCCCATGGGAAAGGCAGTCAAACTGTCTTTTGCACCCAAAGCTTGCCGGGTTCCTCTTATTATGTTTTTTGCACTTTGGGTCACCGTTTCATCACAATATGTGACGTGTGTGTGTGTGTGTGTGTGTGTGTGTGTGTGTGTGTGTGTGTGCATGCATGCCTGTCTCTTGTAACCCCGTCCTTCAGCCTGAAGGTTTCTACGCGAAGAACTTCTTTTATCTTTGCTAACATGGGAGGAAAAACACTCTATATTTGTTTGATTCGCTCTTCTCAAGTGCTGGCCCGAGGGTACTCCTTTTTAATGCAGTTCATCCATTACCTAGAAGCATCACCCGGTGGTGGGAGGAGCTCACAGCGACATGTTCGCGCTACACGCTGTCGCCTCTGTTTGCGTTTTCTTCGTCCTGGGCTTGTGTACTGTCAGTTTGTAGGTGAGGGGTCACAAGAGAACATCTGGATAGAATTACGGCTCTGTTTATGAGCACAGATAAACTAAGCCGACCCTCCGCCACGTGACGGTTTGCTCGTATATATTAGGTCTGGATGAAACGATTGTGATCTCGGGGTGGGGGGAGGACGTGTACCACCGCCACCGCACGGTCCATCGAGCGCCGAGTTAAGCGCCGGAACAATCGAGTCTGAGCACGACAGGTGCCGTGTCGTCTCCCCGGTACCCCTTTGTGATAACAGACCAACAAAGAGTCAATCGGTTCCTCACCACAGCTCACATCTGCGCCCATGTCCTCCAGCCGTGCCAAGGTCATGTCGCAATGCGTGACATTCAAACAAAACAATTTACCTAAACACATATAAAATAGTGATGTGCGATGTGGTTCTTGCTATGGTTACAATGGTTTAGGAGTCTCACTGTACCAGTTCTTCATGTCATAATTATATTTTGGGGTTTACCAACCACTTTTTTTGTTAACCGTGCGATCCACTAATATCGACCCCAAGAAGAATAGGGAGCGTCTCGCAAGCTGTGTTTTGTTGATAAGAGGCAGATGAAAGATCGAGAGACAGACGCTGCCGTTGGAGGAAAGACGCATGAGCGGCCTCCCAAACAGCCCTACCGCTCTGTCGCGCAAACCTAGGGGGTGCGAGCGGAGGTCCGCACACGGGCCTCATTGCGGAGCATGGATCGAACGCTCGCCAGCATCCTCGCATCCACTCGACTCAACAACAGGTTTCTGTTGGCCCTGTAAACCACAGGCTGGCGCGACACGAAGCATTTGATCTCCATTGTTAGAACGTCGCCATCCGCGTCTGTAGCTACATAGATTCCCTGGACGGCGGCGTGAACGGTTGTCTCCGTGAGCGCATTCATTGTCACAGCCACAACCATGGTTATAATAAGCTGGGAAAAAAAAAAAACAATAAAATACTTCCAGCACTGACTTCGCAGCACGTCTATTCGTGCCGGACATTATGACTAACACGGCTTTTGCGTAAATGAAAAATATTACGCTTTTTAATCTCGCTCCACATGTTGGAGGAAGAAGAACCCCAGAAAGAGGGTTTTACGTCAACAAGCAATCCTCGCTTCTGTCCGGCGCTTTCATCTACCTCGCCGGGGATAAATAGTGTCTTGGTTCCATTCCCGCCATCTAATTGCCCGGAGAAGCTTCAAGTGTGCAACTGCTACAAAACACGCTATCCGTCTCTTCGGTTCCTTTTTTGGCGTTCGCCACAAAAGCCTCACGTGCATCTTGGAGAGCACAGTCCTCTCCAAGCCCATAAAGTGACCACGCAGAACATCAGACAGCGCATCGCCGAAATAAAACTCAGCGCACCCGGCAGTTGGCCGCAAACCACGTACACACCTTTCAACTATAAATACACGTTATTCATTGTGTGACTATTTGTACAAAGTCTACAGCAATGTGTGAACGGGGGGGGGCAAAAAATTAAAATAAAAAGTCGTGTTTCTTTTAAAATATCTTCAAAGGTATTTTTGAATAATACTGCTTTAAATAACTGCCCAGTTTAATTTTGCTGCGACTGCTTCGTGTCGGGCGAATGTTTCTGGCGCACAATTCTGCCCTCCTTCCCCGTGAAATTATCTCCGTATTCCACGCGTGACGCTGTCATTAGTCGGGGGCTGAAACGGAATTTATTTTACACCACGCTCCCCCCCCCCCCCCGAGGGGGGGTTGGAGTGGAGGTTCTGTCCACCGAGGAGCTTCTCCGACGCTTGGAAAACAGGCAAGATCACCTGCTCTGTTCAGCTGAAAGGTCACCTGTGCAGCACGGCGCTGTGCAAACGTGATTCTTGGCAACGCTGGTCATTTATAATTCCGGCAAAGCAAAACGTCGGAGCACACCGAGAGGAGACGAGTAAACTGAAGGCATGTGCCGGGGGGGATAAAAAACAATCTGTCTCCCGCACGCATCTCTCCTTGTCGTGCTCGGCAGCTTTGGCCTGCTTTGCCAAGGCAGGTTTACATTCAGCTGTTCGTGATCTACGGACCCTCCCCCTCCTTCTCCCGCTTCTACATGCTGGAGATGCTGGAAGTGTGAACGGCTGCATGCTTCAGAGGAGTCGCCAGCACGCGCGCCTCCATCTGCATTCCCCGTGCAACCCCGGAGCGGCGTGCAAAGTGAGATACTCAAAATAGCAGAGTACCTGATGAGGACTGAGACGCCCACGTCTTCGCAGTTGTCGTAGACCCGTCCCCAGCTGTCCTGGATCATCCCCTTCTCCTCCTCGGACAGCTGGTCCGCGCGTTCCCTCTGCTCCATATCCCCGTCTCCTGGCACTTTCTCCATGTGAGACCCCCCCCCCGCGTGGCAGATCCTCTTAGCAGTGGCACTGAGGTGGCGACACGGCAAAAAAAAAAAAAAAAAAAAACAAATTCACCAGGCGGAGACGGGAGGAGACAACAGATCCAGAAAGAGAACAGCACCCCCCGCCTCCTCCCGCTCCTCTCCCCTCGATCTTCTCTCCCTTTTTTGACTTGCTTCTGACAGCGCCCTCCTCAGTCTCCTGCTCGGCGGCTCAGAACTGGTCTTCCCTCTGAACTTGTGTCCTGCGCTTTGGAGGACCTCACAGAGACAGCAGCGAGTGTCACCCACCCACCCCACCCTCACACTGTCTCTCGCTCTCTCTGTCTTTTTCCTCGCTCTCCCTCCCTCTCTCTCGCAAACATACACACACACACACATCAGGGTGGCTGTGAGTGGAACGATTCGGCTGTGCCGGCCCCTGGGAGGAACGCACACACAGACGTACGGCGAGAGGAGGTGGCTCAAGACCATGGAGACAGACTCAATACACAGAAAAACAACAATGACTTAAGGCAAAAAGTCTATCGACCAAAGAAAACGAGCAAAGTCTCCGACGTTGCTTTTCTTCTGCTCTGTAGCTCGAGGTACACTTTCAGGCGCGTGGTGGACTTTCACACCGGTGGCTCTCAAGAGGTTTTTAAGGCTGAGCGTAGGTTCGATTCCCAAGGTCATTTGAACAAACATTTAAACACCCAGTTCGGGGCCCGGAGTAACAAAAAAAAAGCAAGTTTTCCTTTTCACCGCTTCTGATCGAGCCCATTTCAGCCTGCGTTTCACAAACCTGTTTAGAGGAATAACACACGCTGGCTGTTGTCCTTGCACGTCGCTTTGCGCGACACTACGGCTGCCGGCTGCACAGAATCGGCCACTGAGATCCGGTCAGAAAGACGAAGGCCGTAAAATTCCTCCCTCGACGCCTTGTTGATAGCAGCATCTTGTAAAGTTTGAGTATCTGGTGAAACGCTCTACGTTCCCGCATCATTACCGATCTATTAAAGTCCGAGGTTCCGATGTCTCAGCTGCGGGTTTAGGCATTCATACGTGACGACGCACAGCTTACAAAAGCGACACCTAAACAACGCGAACTAACACGCAGCACAAACTCGTCCTCTACACCCTGCGATTTCTCAACGTTTCCCCATCGCGCGCCAGCGCTGCCCCCGCGGCAAAGCCCCCCGTGTCAAATCCGCTCCGGCCTGTTCCTGCCTTTCCAGACACGCAAAACTCAAAATTTAACACTGCTGATTTTAACGCAAATTTTAGAGGTAAAAACACAGGGGGGGGGGGGTGTTTAAAATGACGTTCGATTGCTGGCTGGATTAACTTCGAGTCATTATTCGCAGAGGCCCCCCCGGGTCACAGAGAGCGAACCTTTGAATCTCGACACACCCGGGTTTAGCAGAATTCCCACTCGTTTCCTCTTACTGGTTTTTTTTTTCTGGGCAGAAACACGTCGCGTTCCGTTCGCTGATTTACGTGGTCCTTGCGTTTTCGTTTCGGGGTTATTTTAACGACAGGTCGCTGGGGGCGAAACGGCGAACGGTTTCAGCCTGAACAAACGCACAAATGAGGCAAACGAAGAAGTGGCGTTTGCAGATAGTTCCTCCGAACCCCTCCTTGGTGTAATCAGACCCCCGCTGCGATGACTGAGATTTAAAACTTTGCTCATAATCAACACAGCCTTTAAACCCCAGGCTGACGTTCACTTCGCCGCAGTGAAAATGCAGGTGAAAGCAGTGTGTGGCGAACGTAAAAACAACCACTAAGGCGACTTTACCCTTCTCAAGATCAACGGTGCGCGTGTGAGCAACTGACGATGGGTGAAGGAGAAGGTTCCTTCCAAAATGGTGGTTTCCTCCTAGAAGATCGGCTGGTGTTTATTTAAAAGAGGCACGACTCGGCTTTATCGTGACGGAGCCAGCTGCTGTGCAGAGGAAGATCTGAACGGCGGTAAACTTTCCGTCCGCGCACAGTCTCGACTGACACGCTTATTATGCGGTAGTCTTTTGAAAAGCGTCCTATTCATATTAAAGTGTCACTGGGAAAAAAAGGAGAGATGGCAGATTCCTGCGGAAGGCTGAGATCCGCGACATCCAACAAAAAGCACCACAAGGCTGCGAGATTTAAGAGGGACTTGAGAGGGATTTCTGAACGCCGAGGCCGCAGTTACTTGGAAACGCGTGCACTCGGCATGTCCGCTGGACTGTACACCAGCGAAAGTGCAGCTCTTTTTTGGAGCACGAACTTAGAAGCTTCCAGGTCACGCGGTGCGTGAGAATTTGCCTTTCGTTTTTCGGAGAATTTAACGGAGGGACGTTAAGCGACCGTCGGGGGCGCCTAGGGCGCGTGTCGAAAGGGACGGCGAAAAGTCGAACCCCGGAGCTTAAGGAGCACACGGGACCTGCAGCGTAAACGGCGAATGCCTCGCTTTATTGGAGTTAACCTTGCGAACGCGACCTGATCGGGGCCTCCGTTCCGCACATTGCAGCTTTTGGACAAATGGATTCAACTTATTCATATCCATACTAGGTCTGAAGATGTCGGAGCTGCCGTTTTTGTATATTTGGAATTAGTAACGTGGCGCCGTCTCTAGATCAGTTCTAGGAATTCTCAGTTAACAATAAGCTCTTCCACAGCTTTGAAAAGCGGTTCCAAACAGCAGGTCCTCTGCACCGCCCTGCTTCCTCTAATAATAAATAAGCGTTTCACGTAACCTTGTTGCGGTTTCACCTTTCTTTGGTTCACCTCGGGATATTATCGACGAAACCCGATGATTTACAAACCTGTGCATTTGTCAACCGTTTGGAGGCCACGTTACTCTTCTGACCGACCAGCTCTGCTGGCGTACGAATGCCTGGCGTACGTCTTAAGCCTCAAGTTATTGTTACACTTCTCATCCACGTACTCATTCCCGCAGCCGAGATTTCCGAAAGGTGCTCTGACTTTACTAACAATTTCTTTACGTTTCCACTCCTCTTTTCTCACACGGAAGTCGATACCAACAGATTACCATCGAACTCCTAAAAATGAAAGCGAAAAGGTAAGGACGGATCTCCTTCACACGCACTCCGAAATGGCACGGGTGACCTTCCTGGGCAAACTGGGACAAACATATAAGGCAGTGTGTCAGCAAACCTTTCTGCTCCTCCTGCAGCAACGCTACAGAAGTCATAAATAACACGTTGTTATCCGCAGTCAACGAAACACATCGACCGAAGTTCTTGCTGAGCGGTGGGGAGCTCTCAGACCGACAGAAGAAACCCTGTATTTATGATTAGTTAAACTACGGATATTATTTACACCACACTGAACAATGGACAGTGTTGTAGTGCAGCTGAGCAGAGTACAGCATCACCAAGGGCTACTAAAGTTCAGCTCACGGCCCTGGTGGGTGGGTGGGTGTGTGTGTGGGGTGGGGGGGGGCAGGAGGCGAACAAGCCGCACTCGGTTTACACAAACCAGACTGTATGCGGGCCTGTGTGTGCGTGTGTGTGTGTCTGCGTATGTGTGCGTGTTTGGAGGGGACAGTTCAGATTTGTCAAACACCTGCAAGTAAATGATCTTGGTGGCCAAGCTGAAAAAAAACGAGTTAAATCTTGTTACGAAGTAGAGAAGTAACAAAACTCAGCGAACGACGTCACTGCTTCTCTTGTTTTGCCGCCAAAGGGAGTTGGATTACTAACATTTTTCTACAATTATTTTAATGGTGACACTTAATTTTTACATTATGGTAAGACACGGCACCTGTCTGACATAAACCCCGGGCAACAGTATAAAAACTAAGTGTTATACCTGGAAAAACCCAGCTGTCCATAACGCCCTTTCGATTGGTCGAGGGTCCGTGATCTGTTTGTTTGCTTTGGCAAGATTTCCGCTGAAAAACTCAGGTCGGCTCACATAAAGTATTAAGGACGGCTGGAATGATAGTGATTTAGGATGTTTATATTTATGGCCTATAAGGGAAGAGGAGCCACGATGTTCTATTGCATATGTTCGCTGGCACTCTTGGATTTGTAGTAAGGAAAATTATAAGAGGTTTAGCATCACGGAGGCTTTACTCGTGGCTACGCTACTTTGAGTGCATCAGTGTTTCTTAAATATTTTGCTTTTACGAAGCCCTTTGCCAGCCCCCCGCACGCTCCGACTGTCATTCAGCTAAAGATAGCGGTGAGTTTCGGCGCATTCACGAAGGCAGGTGATTCGTCACAGTTTTAAACCCCCCGGAAAGCATATTTACAATACCGGCGAGACTGTGTGTGGGACACGGTGTCTGTACAGATGGCACAGCACACCTTTACCTGCATCCATGTTGTTAAACGCTTCAACAGCACACATACGTATCTAAATTTACACCTTATTGAAATATGTGCATTTATTTTTAAAAAAAATGTTCTTCACCATTATTGTAGCTATTCTTGACGACAATACTGTACTAGGACACATCTTTAACAGGACAGAACTGCACTGTACGTGCTGTAGTCCTGCTGCTATTACTGTAAAAGAAAATAAGGTATTTTTTTAATTTATTGATTTTGGCTGCTATATATAGGAGAAACCCTGCATACAACACGCTGGCAGGTTATATGCGATATGCGTGCGTAGCGCGTGGGCTACTTGACACGTTCCCCCCTTCGGAGGGGCTTGGATCGTGATCCGCGAAAATGGACGCTGACTTGTGCTGCCCCCTGCCGGCCAGCGAGGGGACACGCAGGCCACGACAGCTCCAGTTTGGCCAGATTTGCGGAGAAGTTGAGTTACACGTCAGAACGTAACCTGTACTGGTGAGCGGACGTGTACTGTGACCTCAGCAGTTCCTGCGTATCAGCTGACCCCGGATGCGCACAGACATGGAACGTGTAGCGGAGATGCCCAACAACGGCGGTAAGACCCCCCGACACGAGCGCCGACGTCTCACACGCTCGTCATTTTGTATCTCGTGCGATTCTAATAATTACGCTCGCAAAACGTGCCGCTTTGTCCACTGCAGTTTTCGTGCGGGTTCACGGCCAGCACGCGCTACACAAAGTGCGTGTCCCGTGCGCGGCGAGCCTCGCGGGCCAGACGTCGTTGCGTTTTTTTTTTTTTTTTTAAACGTTTGCCGTCCCCGACCTTTTTGTGTCGCTGACCGGCCGCAGCGCGTGTTTCTCGTGAATCTACGCTCTGCGACTTTTTTTATTTTTTATTTTTTATTTTTTTTTAATCCGCAATGGTCCCGTAATACGGCCACGCGCTGATTCGCTCGCGCAGCCGGCGAAAAATACGGGCAGCGCGCACGCGCCCGCCCGCCACTGCGCGCTCCGGCTCCTGCAGCCCGAACCGTCTTTACAAACTGGCTCTACTTTACGACACAATAACTGATCTATTTACTGAATTTAATAAAATGCAATACACAGCTTTTTACACCATTTTAAAAGCCGTGTCTATCACCGTGGATCAGCATTGCTTGTAGCATAATGACTTTGGAACCTCAAGGTTGTCTGTTCAAGGCCCAAAGGAATCACTTAGCGCTCCTGAGACAATCTACATTGTGCCCTTTGAATGACCAACTTTTTTTAAAGGATTAAATAATCCAAGAACTAATATGAGAAATGACATAAAGCTGTGAAACTGCTGTAACCTACATTATTATCTTCTGATCGGAATCATCTGTTTCAGTGTATTTCTTGTGTGATGACCTCTTGTTACTTTTGTCTGCCTCTATTTATGAGTCTGGGGGCTCGGGCAGTTCTGAGTCTCCCCCACCGCCTGTCCCTTTCTCCGCCCAAAGGTTTCTCCATCGCTGGCCTTTCCTCCACACCCCGCAAGAGGCAAGTGCGTTTCTCGGCACGCCATGACATCTTGCTGCTCCGCGAGGTCATCGCCCAGAACCCCTTTGCCTCCAAGGAGCCGGGGCGAATTTGGGCCAAGGTGGGCGAGATAATCACCGCCGCCCTACAGGACGAGAGCTTTGAGGTGGATGCCAGGCGGTGCCGTGAGAGGACCTCCCTGCTGCTGGATTATTATAAAAAGCAGGACTTTGCCAGCCTCCGCAGGTTAGGCAGCCTGGGCTTCATCTTCCTGTAATGAATACACTGATTTTTTGTTCTATTGAAAAATATCTGCTTGGCATCAGATAGTATATGAATTTCTGTAAAACAACACCGGAAAGCATTGAAAATAAAGCATGTCGTACAAGTGCAATATTTACAGTTATTGGGGCAGTGGCGTATGTTGGTATCATCGGTTTGAAAACAGGTTTACACACAAGTATTTTATGGTTTTGCCTTAATGCTGTGTTGTCGGTGACGCGCACAGTGGACTAGAACGTCATACGTAACCATTTCTTAATGTTTATTACAATTATATATAATTGTATTATATAAATATTAATCTTTGGCCAAAATAAGTACAAAATATGCTTTTATATACACCCAATAAACTGGATAAATCACAAATTGTCTGTAGGCAAAGAGAAATGTTTTGGTGAACCAGCGATTCAGACCTGTCTTTGTGCACCCAGGTTTGGGACTGAAAGGCTGTATGCCCAGAAGGAGGACCTGCTACATGAAGTTTTGGAGCTGGAGGCAGAGAAGGGCCTCCAAGGGAGCGGTGAGAGCAAATACCAAGACGAGGAACTTCGGAAGAGGGCAATCGAGGAGCTCTCGCTAGCAGAGCCAGACAAGCCCAGTGTGATTGCCAGCCAGACAATCCCTTCTGCAGGTGAGGAGATGTTAAACACAGGATTTTATTAGCTAACTTCTATTTAAAGGTAGAGACCAAAATATTTCAAACATACAAATGTAAATGATAGTGGAGTCTGTGATACGGCCTGTAATTTATCCTTCACTGTGAAAGTGGTATGATGTCATAGACTTTATAACCCAGTGCTGACCGTGGTACATGTCGGTGAAGCCATTCTGTGCTTTCTTGCTCCAGTGGCCCCCACCCCAGACCCAGAGGAGCAGGAGGAGCTGGTGGATCTAGCAGCACCCACTGCTAAGCGGCCATGCCAGTGCTGCTGCCAGACCTACTCCGAAATCCTAAGCTTCCTGGAAAAGCGCTCGGAGGCGGAACAGCGATTGCGTGAAGAGGAAATGGCGTTGCGGCGCGAGGAGCTGGAGATCCAGAGAAGCAAGATTGCCCTGGAGAGGGAGAGACTGGGTGCAGAGAGGAAGGAGCGGGAACGGCGCTTTGAGCTGGAGAGCCAGGAGAGGCAGGTCATCCTCGACTTGCTCAAAGAGAAGGTCCTCAAAAGCTGAGACTTGGCAGCATAAGGGAACAAAGACTGTAATGGAAGTACAGGAAAGACTATCGTTTAGCCTTTCCGAGTCAGAGGCTCTAGCTGTCTAGGCATAGCTTTGCAAAGTAGATTTGGGGGGGGGGGGGGCAATCATAAAGGACTGTTTTTGAGCAGGTCTCTAGGAACCTCTTACGAAAGCNGGGGGGGGGGGGGGGGCATCATAAAGGACTGTTTTTGAGCAGGTCTCTAGGAACCTCTTACGAAAGCTGTGTTTTCACAACACAGAACTGTTGCTTAAGGGCTACAGCATCCGTTAACACACTTTTCCAGACACTAAGAGACAAGATGTCATGTTCCTCAGCTACTGACAGTAGCAGAGCTGCTCAGTCACACTTTGCCATAGTGATTCCAGTGTTCAGTAATGTCAGTGTACAATAAACCATATGTACCTTTACTGTAGTTTGAAGGCACATTTGCTTGTCTATTCTGAAACTGGCAAGGACCGGACAAAGTGATTCCTTTTAATATGCCCAGCTAGATATGCACATGTAAATAGATCTGTTTCAGACATTTTATATAAATCACATTTTACCTGTAGTCTGTGTGTCTGAGCCTCCAATAATTTTAAATACAGTGTATTTTTACTAGCAAGCAGCAGCTTTGTTTATTTTAAATTAAAGGAGTGATCACAGTACTTTTGTTACTGGTCAGTTTTGTGTACATTCCACAGAAAATAGAACGATTTCTCAAGTCTGATGAAAGGAATTCTTGCGTTTAGAAAAGCGTTCGTGCTAATAAAGACAAGCCAAATGTCGGTGTCTTATAAAATGTAAAAATGCAAAATATTTACAAAAACGGTTACAAAAAAACAAGACCTCCCCCGCGTAACTTCCGACGCTAACTGTAGCAATACTGAAGAAGTAAGGCGATATTTAAAAAAGTGGAAACCTATTCAGCGGTTCAAAATAAGACCTTTTGTTACTACGAGTGACAACTCTGAATGGTTGCATTTCATGCCGGACCGCCCATTTGCTTCCAAATGCGCAACTGCCATTGGATCGCTCGACTGCCGGTCAAAACCTCGGGTTTGTCAGCGGACAAAACACAAGAAGACGTTACTCATTGGCTATTTCCTCTCGACTGCTCCATCGTGATTGGTCTGTTTCACAGCTCGGGTTCATCCGGCTAATGAACCGAAAGACGACTACTCGGACTGGCCACTTGATCTTAGTTTAATCGCTGTGATTGGTTAGGACGACTGTCAGTCGCAGCCCAGGGTCATCTCGCGAACGAACCGGAGTGGCTCTCACGTCCACCGCATTGCAACGAAGTTCTCAGCAGCGCGAGAGGCGGAGGACGCTCGCGGATCTGGTTGTTTACAGTTGTGATTCGTGTATTTTTTTTTTGCGGTCGACAAAAACTAACTTGAATGTTTAAATTAGCTACATGTATGAACTAAAAACAGATTAGCAGCAACAGTATTTTAGGCCACACGTCCTTAAGAACGTGAACGCAATAAGCTTATGTTTTTGCAACGCAAGACACGAAGGTCCTTTTAACTGCATAAACCAAAGCTGCTGGGCCAACTAGTCAACGCTAACCACTCCAGTTATTCGCTGCTGGTTGAGAAAGAGGCCGGCAGGTTCTGAATTTGAATTTTATTTTATTTTTTTTTAAATGACGCAAGGCGGTATCTAGTAAAGTTTTTGATAAATAATTGAGCTGTTATTTAATGACACGTCCACCCAGGTCGCATTTCGGCTGGTTAAGGACTTCGCTTGGTTAGTTTTTAGTAAAAAAAAAAAAAGGTCAACTGGTGTTAGATTTCGGAAGCGTCAGAAAAAACAAGCCGCAGCGCTTTGTCAGAATTCGATTGAGAATTTTCGAAGGCAACCGTCGCTACCGTCGCCAAAGCAGTAGCCTCAACTGCACTGGGTAGCGAGGATTATAAAAGAAACTAAAACTAGTAAGTCAGCTGTTTAAAAAGGTCCGTAGATTAGTGTGTTAGTCACCTCTGTGTCGATATTTTAACATTTGACGCATGTATGTTAGCTGGTTAGTTGTGTGTAGTTTTGGAATGTGTGCATGAGCCCTACAGTTGAGTTCACTTAACCAGTTAAAACTAGTTATTTGCGCTGACAGAAGGGGGGGGGGACTAACCAGCCAGGCGTGTGGTGCTGCTGCTCTAGTTGCTCTGTTAGCTTAGAGGAGGCAGACATGCATCGCAGGCTGCCGGGGCCTCACGGCTCTCTCTTCTCTCGCCCCCGGCCGACCAACCGGGCCCACAGCCTCCGACCCGCCATGAACGTGGCCAAGAGCGGCTACCGCGTCTTCTCGGCCAACTCGACGGCTGCCTGCACCGAGCTGGCAAAGCGGATCACCGAGTAAGTACCACTGGGACCGCTTTTTCGCTTCACTTTTAATTTCCCCTTTTCGTTTGAGAAATTTTTTTGCTTAACTTTTTTTTTTAGTTTAAATTCAACCACCTGTGTAGCCGCTGGTCCCAGTGCAGGAGCCAATCCCAGAAGCATAGCTCACCTGGCTAAGCAGGGTGACCCCCTGCATGGAACACCAGTCCATCACAGGGCAGCCTCTCTCTCTCTCTCTCTCCCTCTCTCCCTCCCTCTACCCCTCCATCCATCCTAACCTTCACTCATACCAACCCTCCCCCTCACTCCCTAGGGGAAGTTTAGTATCACCAGTTAACCCAGGACAATATACCTTTGGTGCATGAGAGGAAACAGGAGCACAAAGCCTTCATGTGGCTGCAGAGGTGCAGGCACTGTGAGGCAGCACCTGTACCCACCGAGCCACTGCGCTGTCCTTTGTTTTAGTTTTTATTTTATTATATTTCTGTTTATTTTGTGCCCAGGTGTTGGAGTGGAATAAAGCCAGAAGTAATTCTTGACATAAATGGATAAGAACAATGGGAATTGCACAAGGCCACAGGATCATACACACAACAACATAGTGACAGCACATACTTTTATTTTGGTAAAACAGCCTGATTTTCTCAGGACAAGGAATATCACCGAGATGAGCTGTTTGAGTCTGGCCTTAAGGTTTGAATTTAAGTAATATGGGTACCTAATGTTTTGGAGTTGTTGCTTTTGCGTGGAATTGTAAACACAAGGATTTAAACTGAATACACTTGTAGCTTTTGTTATGAACTTCTGCAGATGCAAGGAACTTTTGATAATTAGTTTTTCTTTTTATCTTCTAAAACATGGTCTTCTAACCTTGGTGGTGCAAGCCTGACTGGTGCTCTGCAGAGCTGCTGTTGGGAGTCATCTGGCTGATTTTTCAGACCAGTTCTTCTGGGTAATGTGGGGAGGGGACCATGTGCAGTAATGTAACAGAAATCTTCCTTGGTAGAAAGGTTTGGAATCATTGTTCTGAATATTGTCTTAATGAATGAAATCAGCCTGAATTTCTGATTTTCGCCATCAAAGGGCAGAAAAAATGCACTCTGAATGGAAACTGGGGAAGGGGTAGTGGAGAGGGGCACTTACTAGAGGTCTTTACCTTTTAAAATAGCCCTTATTCTTTTTCAAATAAAGACCAGCCAACTCCGTACATGGGGAAAGTCAACGTTAAGTTGCTTACCTGACACTGGATGTCACCTTCCAAAACGTTGTCAGCTAAATGGTTAAAAATCTTCCAGTATTAGTTCAGTCAGTTTGGTCATAAAAGTCACCTTGTAAAGAAAAATATTTGGCACAACAAGTTCTATATTTATCATTGCACATAGGTCATGAAAGCAGTCCTGTCATTCCCGTCACCATCATTGTAAATACTGGACTAAAAGTCTAACAATCTGTTATTTTGATACTTGTTGCCTCAGTTTTTATGTTTGTATTTATTGTTTGTTGTCGGTTTGAATTACAATAATGTGATGAGTTGTGCTTGGTGAGAGGTACACAACATACTGTTTGGATGTCAGTAAAATATAGTCTGTTGTGGTAACTTTTCCCTGCTTTCTGTGTTTAGTAAGTCAGAGTTTTGTCTGTAGACTGACTCTAAAATGCATATAGGTCTTGCAGCTGATGCCCTGTTGTTGGGCAAATTTGTTTCAGCCACAATAATGAAAACTTTTCAAGCGGGGAAAGATTTTCAGGAAACCAAGACTTAAACATATCATACTGGCTATCAGTTGGTATAACTTACTGTATTAGGCAACACCCATCTATTTGAAAAGTGAGTCCATCCTACCAATTATCCTGTATTTTCTTTTTTGTTTTTGACACCAGACACTTATTTTAACTGCATAAACGTTAAACAGGTGTTTCTTGTTCTTTCCTTAATTAGTTAGTGGTTATTATTGCAAAATAATCCTCCAGTGCAGCTCGTGGGGGGCGAGTTTGTTTTTAAAGAATGGGCTACAGTCAGAGAAAACAACTGCGGCTTGTTCCCTATATTTAGCTGTGTATTATTCAGGTTTTATTTTTAACTGGTAACAGGCACATGTTTCTCTAGTCTTTCTGTCCGACTCAGTGGTGGTCTCTGAAAGGAATAAGACGCGTTTGCATTGAATGAAACTATCATGATAACATTGTCAGAGAATCTTTACTGCCTATGGGGAAAAAGCTGAGGAAAGTTTGGAAACTTCTTGTCTAGCATGTTTATCATTATGAATATCTAAAAAATGTATCTAAACACATTTGTTAAAGATATAAAGCTTATCTTTATGAGTTTGGTTAATATTTAACTGTTTGAAGTGACTGATAGTACTAGAAACTGAGATAAGTATGCCTGTTGTCCGTTCTCTGGAGTTTTATTAAGTTGTACTAATTCAAATTATTTGTCCAGATGAGCCAAGTGAGCTCCAGTGTGGAAATAAGCTGGTGAGGAGAAACCATTTGCAAATAAGTAAATTGTATTTTTTAGGGGTTTTATTGCAGAAAAATGTACTTCCATTGTTCAGTGTAATATTTGTCAGTTTTCATTGACACAAATCAAAATGTTAACATTTTGTATTAATGCCAGTCTGGAACGTAGCAATTTGGAACTTTGATATTAAACTGAAAAGCTGTTAAACCTTTGCTGGAGGGGAGAAAATGACATTTTTCAAAGACACTTGTATAAATCAATCAAATTGAAAAATGAACATAGTGAAAATTTCCATAATGGTTACTTGGAATTATTTTTGGGCCAAAAAGACCAATGATTCAAAACATGTAGCTGCTCAGTTGATCTAGAAGGCTTCCCACATTTCTCATCAATAATATAGCTAGTATTTGTATAGTTTTCAGGCATGTAAACAATGTAGTTGCAGGTTTATTGCAGGATTATTGAGGTATGCCCTCAGCTAGTGTAGTTACCGTGGTATACTGTGTAGTTGGTGTCATCTTTTCCCACGCTTCTCTTGATGCAGGTTGAGACATATTTGATCACCGAATTCAACAAGCCACAAGTCTCCTGTTTAAAAAAAAAAAAAAAAAAAAAGTATGTTTGTATCTTTTTGTGTTTACAGCGTGTAACACTTGCGGTTTTTGTGGGGGTTGAAGAAGGATTTGTTTTGGTTCAGCTTATTTGTTTTCTGAATTGTTGTGACGTGCAGTCAAACTCAGTCAAAAATTGTATTTGATGTTTTAAACCCTCTGGTCTCTTGCAAATAATTGTGAGGGGCTCATTGGCTGTCGTGACTGATGTACTTTATTGACTGCGAGTCTCAAGACCCCCGGGTGAGCAAGGGAATGGTTCAAAAGGTGTTAGTTTTAGTCACTATTAAATGTTTTGAAATATGATATTGTTTGAATGCTTTATTAACATTTTTAAATTTTATTCTGCACCAAGAGAAGAATTAAAAACTATACTGTTGTGATCAAATCTATATGGAGATGAAAGGCAGATGGGACTTTTGCCTACTGTTGTATTTTATTTTTAGTATTATGGGAGTATGAATTTATTTATAATACCACCTGAACGTTCTCTTCCCTGCCTGTTCTTTTTCCATTACTTAAATATGATAAACGGAAACAGTAAAACTGCTTAATTGTTCGCAAACCATGGCACTTGAGCTAGATTTGACTACAAATGCTTAATGAAGGCCATATAAATAATTTAGTTTTCACAAGTTTGTGTCTTTTTGTGTTGAAGTCAGTCATTTGTTGTGGGAGCAGGTTGAATTTTGTTATAGGGATCATCTTTACATTTGTCTGTACCTTAAACTTAACAGAAGAAATCAATTTAGCTACTGTTGGCAGAAGAGTTTCAAGCCTGTTTTGCCCTTTCCTAATGTTGCCACCAGTTCAGTGTAAGGTATTGCATCTTGCTTACCTCATAACTGTTTTTTGATAGGCGTGGACAGTAGCCGTTCAATGGTAAACATCATGGCCTTGTATGATTTCAGCAAAAGAATGCTTTGTCTCCCCTCTTCTTCTTGAACATTATGAACTTTTTCTTTACTTTCTCAGGCCAAAAAATGGTAAGTTTCTGAGCTTTTGTCATTTTAATGTCAATCTGATTTCTCTTGACAGGCGCCTAGGTGTGGAATTGGGAAAGTCTGTGGTTTACCAGGAGTCTAACCGAGGTAAGGTGCTAGTTGTTGTTTAGTTCTTATTGGTTCCTCTCAATAGAAATTGTATTTGAAATAAAACATATATTTTAAATGCTTCTTTTTATTGTTTCCTCTGAAACTTTGTTTTGTTAAATTATAGAAATGTAAAATTGCTATTTGCAGGGTGCATTTTTATTACACAGCTTTGTACGTAACTAACGTGCTACGTTTTGTTCTTGTTAATACGAAATAGAAACCAGAGTAGATGTGAAAGAATCAGTGCGAGGGCAGGACATCTTCATCATACAGACAATTCCCAGGTGAGAGAAGTATCTCCTTGGTTCGTAGTAGAGTCCTTCCCTTTCGTCAGTCATTACAGTGCTCTGAAACTCCACATTGGTAAGTATTTACCTGCTTATCTTTGTGGAATTTCTCTGTTGTTATTTCACAGTGAGGTCCATCAGCGAATGCATCAGCACCATTCTTCATGCTGGAATATTTAGCTTCTCTTTGGCATTTAGACAGAAGGGCCAGCATGTCAGGCCAACATGCAGCGTTTTGCAGTGATTTCATTTTTGATACAGATGATTGAAATACGTAGACAAATTTTGATGAGTTGTCATAAGGTACTGACATCTGTAGTTTATCCCCTCCTACTAGATGACAAAAGTATTTTTGGAAAATGAACTCCAGTGTATCCAAGAACAAATTACTACAGTGGTTTAATATGTAAATGCGGTCATTTTTAACATTCAGTTGTAATCTAAAATGACTGGAACTAAATTTGCTTGATCCTTCATAGTAAAAGGGGGAAAAAGACCATTACAGAAATTCTTTTTATAGCAAGAAAGTACACATTTTAGAAGTTAAAAATGGAAAACATTCGATATGCATTCAGTTTCCTGTTAAAAGAACTGTGAACACATTTCAAAACTGAAACTAAAGGTTACAGTGGTGAACCCCACATGAACCATGTTCTCAAACGCAGGACAGTGACAAGGAAATAATCTCATTTATAATTCTCAATTTACAGAATTAGGCTGAGAGAAAAGTATTACAAGAACAACTAAACATACTGCCATTTATCAGGCACGACAATATATTTTTTTTAAAGATTGCAATTACAAGGACGAGGTTTCAGATACAAATTAGCTGACAGAACTAAGGATAACTGCTTTGTTGGGATTCAGCTGGGTTCTGTGCGATGTTATCTGTCCAGCCTTGCTGAACAGCTTCTCTGACGGAGAAGAGGTCGCCTGTACGCATAGATGCCTCCTGGGCAGAGCAGCAAGGAGAGGGTACTCTTCCTGCTTCCTCTTCCACCAGTGAAGTGGGTCATCATCCACGTGGATGCAGTGCAGGTCACAGTAGGTAGCCAGCTCCTTCGCATTATCTCTTCCTAGCGTGGATTCCACATGGGTTCTTGACCTAGTTATTTTTCTAGCAGGTTATTTTGTTTTTCGCTTGAGGAGCTTTTTGCTTCGGTGTTAGTCACTTTGACCTCTCTTGATTCCATGTTGAATAAGACGGAGGATCTCTTTTTTTTTTTTTTTTTTTTTTCCCCTCTGCAATATGAGTGTCCTTGTAAAGAGCGTTATTATCAATGTTATGCGTTTTGGGGTGCAAAGTGGAAATTTTTGTCGATAGAATGTTGTTCTGGAGGAGACTTGGCAAACGATTGCAGCCTATAAGAATGCAAAACTGTTCTTTCAGCGTTATCAAAACCTAAATGAAACCAAGGCGAAGGCTGTAGATTTTATATTGTTTAATGACCAGCTGATCTGTCGTGCAATGGGGACTAAAGAAAAACGCCTTGTTTAGTTGATTAAAACATGGGGGGGGGGGGGGGTTCAGTTTATATGTGTTTAACTCAGTCCATAGAGAGCTGATCTGAATGAATATCTGCAGAATGTATCGTTCTTGTTTGTCTCTCAAGTGACATTCGGAGTGATTTGCATTATAGTTGAATTATCATGGTCGAGTGGAAGGTTCTGTGACGGTGTACTGTGTTGAAAAGCAGGCGGTCTTTGGGAGCGTGAGGGGCTACCTCTGTTATAGTTTGCCTGCATTGTTTGTTTTTATAAAATGCTTGTGCTGCGAGATACCCTGTAGTTTGTCTTAACTTTTGGGCCTGTAATGCCTGCGTTTATTCTTTTAAGTTGCCAGCTCATTTATGCAAGGTGACTCGGTATAAAACTTGATAAAAGTGAGTATGTTGGTTGGAATGTCAACTGTATATGCAATAATAGCAGTTTTACCCATTCAACTTTCACACTGTTTATTGCTTTTCAGGTTTTACATCTTAAGCATTTGGGAACATGCCTGTGTTTAACAGTCAGCAGAGGTGGTTTGTAATGTTAAAACTGAAGACTCAGGGGACCCTAGTTCTTTGCTTTATTTGCTGTTTTCTACTGAAGGCAATTTTCCGTACCCTTTTTGTTCAGCGTTTCAGTGTCTATGTCAATGCAAGATTGATCTTTCTCTTATTTTTTTGTTGTTGGGAGGTGGTAGAAAGTGTGTTGTTCTGTGTGGTTTTATCTGTTTATTATTTCATGGGAAAACAGTTTAAACGAAGTGAAATGCAACCCAATTTTTGTTTTGGAACTACAGTATTTGTCCCACTGGCAATGCATTATGGCTTCTGCTTAGATGTACTAGAATTCTTGTGTAGTGCTGGTAAATTTCTTCGGCTTATTCCATTTGCTTTTCTCATACACAATTGTTTTGCTTGTTTTTATTAAGACTGGAGGCACAGAAGCTTAAATATACTTTAATTTCAAAGCCTCACACTTGCTGGCAAGAGTATAAAGGAAACAATGGAGATCTTTACAGTTGTGAAAGAGCCAGTGAGAACTGGGGCTCAAAGTCCACAGCTTTGAAAGGGAATTAATGTTTCATTGTGCATTAACTTTTGGTTATTGTTACTTAAAAAAAACACCGTAATTGTATGTAAGTATGATTTTTACAATTTGTTTTAAATGATTTCACAGCAGCTCAGCTTTGAATGGGCGGTAATAATCACTGTCTTCTTTTCTTAACTTGTATTTATGAATTTAGGGATGTTAACACTGCCATCATGGAGCTGCTGGTAATGGCCTACGCCCTGAAGACATCCTGTGCAAAGAACATTATTGGGGTTATTCCGTACTTCCCTTATAGCAAGCAGTGCAAAATGAGGAAAAGGGGTTCAATAGTATGCAAACTGCTAGCCTCCATGCTAGCCAAAGCAGGTGAGATTGGCTTTCCTGTCGTCGTAGCAAGAACTCTGCTCGCTTACCCAAAGCGATTTACAATTTTACCAATTTCTGCAGCTCCTGCTTTTACTGCAGCAGTTCAGTGTGATTGTTTTGTTCAAGGGCATTGCAGCAGGATTTCTTTCCTGCTATAATCCCCTTAACCTCAGCACTGTTAATTCAAGTCTTTTTGGAATGGATTATTACTACATTTGTTTTACAATGTGTTCTTTTCCCTGCCGTCTTCGCTGTTGCAACTGTTCCAGTTAGAGCTTCGTATAAACTAAAAACCGAGCATATGCCACGTCTATTTTGTTGATGGAAACAATGTTGTTATCTAGGTACACATTTTATGGCTCTTTCAGTTCTGGTTTCAGGAATGTATTTACATGAAAATGTGTTATTACCTTGCATAACTGTATGTAGTGAACGTGCCTTGTTCTTCTTTAACTAGATTTAGATCCCCTGCAGCATCCTGGGTTTGGAACTCTTCTGTTGACACTGGTTCATTTAGATATAAAATTTTGGCAACCCACCTGTCATACTCAGTAGTACAAGGCCAGCAGACTGTACCAAATGCAAAAGCACATCCTAATGACACATTGCTGACAAATGTAGTCAGTTGCAGCAGTGCTGCTATTTCTAGTGAGTTGCTTGTTAACAGTTCTTGCAGACCCAAAGAATGTCAAGCAGCAGTTTGTAATGCAGTGTGACTGTAACTGAATCCCAACTCTTCCCTTCGTCATTATCAACACATCTCCCTCTGGTATGTTGATGGTTGTCTCTGGATCTCTTGCAGGATTAACTCACATCATCACTATGGATTTACACCAGAAAGAGATACAGGGCTTCTTTAGTTTTCCTGTGGACAACCTGCGAGCTTCCCCCTTCTTGCTACAGTACATCCAGGAAGAGGTGTGTTTCTGTACTATAGTTACTTGTTGTTTTGTTACATCACAAATGTTTGCAGAGTCAACGATGAAAAGAAGCATTCAAATGATTGTCGTTGGATGATTTTTGAAGGTTTTTTTTTTTTTTGCACCTGACTTTCAGATCCCAGATTATCGAAATGCCATCATAGTTGCAAAGTCACCTTCAGCTGCTAAGAGGTAATGTGGATATTGGGGAAAAGCAGGAACAAGATCAAAATATTTGCTGCTATAGTTGAAGTTTTTTTTTTTTTTTTTTTTTGGTATTGTACATGCAACTTCATCTGCAAGTGTCTTCTTGCAAAAGATGGTCAAATCTGATATGAAATGTTTCAGGTTAATATTAAGTATACCCCTAAAGGGTCTGTCTGCCTTTTAGTTTTTTCAATATCTCATTGTATCACAATCTACTGTAAAATGAATGTATTTTTTAGGGCACAGTCCTATGCGGAGAGACTTCGGCTAGGCCTGGCTGTGATGCACGGGGACGCCCAGTGCTCCGAGTCTGACATGGCTGATGGCCGACATTCTCCTCCCTGTGTTCGCAACACTACGGGCCACCCGGGTTTGGAGCTTCCATGTAAGAAACCTCAGGCCCTAATTTAGTTTCCAGTCTCTCTGGAATATTCAGTTTTTCACTCTAGGCCCAGACTTGGCACAGCAGTGGCTCTTTTGACCTTCAGCTCTAAGGATTGTGCTGTAAGAGTCTTGCATAGAATGAAGGTTGAAAGAGCCTCTGTCTTTATTGCCCTAAACAGGCTGCTTTTCCCCACCTGCATAATTATAAATTCCATTCAAAGTCTGCTATGGTGGTTTTGAAAGTTTTTTTTTCCTCCCCCCCAGAGGCTTTTCTAATCACATTGACCATTGCCCTCTAGTTCGCGATTCATGCGAAAACACGGTGAACACANTCTCCCCCCCCAGAGGCTTTTCTAATCACATTGACCATTGCCCTCTAGTTCGCGATTCATGCGAAAACACGGTGAACACAGCGTCTGCTTTTAAAGTAAATGTTTTTCTAGTTGTCTTTGAATGGATGATTATACACAGTTCCTTGAGATATGTTTAAAGTATAGCCAGTGAAATTTTCCCAAGGAAGACAGGAGTTTGCATGTTGACAAAAATATGAAAACTAATGTCAGAGCAACTCATTTGGGATATTAATGGATTTCTTACAGCCTGTAATGAAGAGGCTGTCTGAGGGTGTGGTCATTGTGTCCAATATTGTCAAAATATTTATAACTTGGCTGTTAAGCTGAACACAGACTGAATAGATGTAGAATTGTTTAGTTTTCGTTTTCTTTTTTTAAAACAGGACCTGAAAATCCTCAAGGAGACTCTAATATTTGATCAAAATATTGGCAATATTTAACTCATCTGGTTATTTTCCATAATGGGACAGAGATGGTTTTAATGTGGTACTCAACAGGTATATGCATGTCTAGTGTACAGCAGCTGGTAGTTCAGTACCTACAGCCAAGGCCTTATCAGAGGCTCCACATTTGAATTCCCATCTCTGCTGTAACATCCTTGAGCTATTAATACAGTAAAAAATGATATATTTGCTTTCTCTTGCCGCATTGCTTTATAAAACCTACATATTTCACAGATCAAGCTTTTATTTTTCCTCAAGCAGCTCTGCAGAAGTGTTTTAGTGAGTTTAGCGTGTTGCAGGCTGCTCAGATGTTAGCAGTTAGCTTTGAGGAAAATATCAGCGCTCAGGCCTTTGTCCCCATGGAAGCTAGAATTAAAATGTAAGTAAGCGCAAAGCTTTATGATTCTCAAAAAAAGGTTTGAGAATAGAATGGCAAAGAAAGCAATAGTTTAATAGCCAATGGCTCTGTTTGCACTGCACTATAGTTGAAAAGTCTTTGTAGCCAAGAAGCCACTGTTTGCAGTTATGTTTGTGTGCTTTTAAAATGGGAAATCCCTAAGATGAGTCCTGGTTTAAAATAAAAATGGATAAATTCTGTCAGTTTAAATGAGGAACCTGGAGGTTTTTCTGAGTCCTGTAGCTGTATGTGTCATGTCACCTGTTTGTGAATATCTGTTAATGTGCCGTTTATTTGTTGGTAATAGGGAAGCATCAAGCTCCGTTCCCTGGCATAGAGCTCCCAAGTATGACAGTAATTCATTACACTTTTGATCGCAGCAACAAAATTGCCAATTGTTCCATAACACTTGCATGGAGATCTTTGGATGAGTGCTGAGGGCTTTCAATCACTGCCATTACTGCATGTTCCCAAGATCTAGGAATTTCTATTGTGGTTTCCTTTCTGTAGGTACTGGAAGGGTCTCTTCACTGGGGGGAGTAGGGGTACAAGCAAAAAAACAGGTTCTGAGAAGCCTATTAGTGGCTGGTGTCTCTATATATACATGAGAGAGATAGCTGAAGCACAAGTAAGGCAGGGCATGATACAATGGGTCAGTTGTTCAGGAGTAAGATGCACCTGGACTCATGGTTTCATTTTGACGGTTGAGCCTGATCAACAGGTAAAGTGTGGGGCTGAAAAACATGTAACGTTTGGTGACATATATATGTATTTCCTTTGTGCTGACCGCCATGACTCTGCCTTCATTATTTTTTATTTATTTATTTATTTATTTTTTTTAAGGAGTAGAATTTAGACTTGGGGAATTAAAATTCAAATTTTTTGTAGGAGATTTTATTGAAAGTTTTAGGTCATGTGTTCCATTTACCAGATTGAANATTTTTTTTTTTTAAGGAGTAGAATTTAGACTTGGGGAATTAAAATTCAAATTTTTTGTAGGAGATTTTATTGAAAGTTTTAGGTCATGTGTTCCATTTACCAGATTGAAAGCCTTCAGTTTTAAAACCTTTTATGTCAATGTTGCGTTTTCTGTTGAAATGGAGCCTTTGCTTATTGATAGTTGTAAATCTGTTGAGTAGCAGGACTGGTTTGCAAATCGCCGCCTTGTTGAGATCTCCGTAGATCTTTAGTTTCCGGCAGCCGGCTGTCTTAAGTCTAAGAGTGTTACGAGGTGACGGGTCACCGATTCCAATCGCAGATGTATAATCAATTTTTTCGCCGTGTAAAATTTCCCTCATTTTCAGAAATCTGACAGATTACGTGAACATCTTTTTAAATAGCCTACCATATTAAATAAAACATTAGGGGTGGTCTGCACCTTTTGATTTTCAACAGCCAAGACCATCTGTAATGCTTTTCTAAGCCTATAATTGATAATGGATTCAAAAGGTCTGATATTCTTTTTATCCCCCCAGCTACACTGTGTGCCACATTGCAAACAAGTTTTAAGTACGCATTTTGTTTTTAAAAAAAAAAAAACAAAAAAAACAAAATGAGGTATCTGCTTAATAGGACTGTTATAATAATTTAAATTTTTTTCAGGATTAAACGTTACAGTAGGTCTCCGACTTAAACTGACTCCTGGTCGCAGTTATCCCTCAAAGTTGGCGAAAGGAAATCGCGGGTAAATATATTTTGCTGCTACAGAACATTATGATTTTGTTATTTTGCTGTTTCTCACCCCTCTTATGAAAAACTTTTGGACCTGTAATAGAGAATTGAAAATCCAAAATGGAATCGTTCGAATTGATAAGTCGAATCCGAACTAGAAAAATCGATTTGAATTTCACAACATGACTGCAGTTCCCTGGCGTTGATATTTATAAGGTTTTGTAAATAAAGTGCAATAAAGAAGCCTAGCCAGATGTAGGGCGGGGTGTTGAAAATCGGTTGCTGTCTGTCAGTCATCTGAGCGAAACCCTCGCACGCGATTTGAATCGGCATGCCAGCTCTATGTATTTAAAAAAAAAAAAAAAAAAAAAAGTACTCAATACTTATCAAAGTTCATGAGGGCAAAAAGTTTCACAGACCCACGGTGGTGGTGTTGTTTTTTAAAAGTACAGAATTAGACAAATTGATTTATTTTGCGTGCAGCTGAGTGCTGCCCGAAAATACCAAACAAGCCGGTTATTAGTAATGTTTGCTTATCTACCAGGATGCTGCTAAAAGTCATTACATGGAACTCGCTCAGTTAAATTATAAAAAGCAAAGGACAAACAACATTATGGCCCAAGAGAAGCAATAAAAATTTTGCAGGCTTTATTTAAGCCGAAGTGCTTCGTGTACACCGAAGGTATACTCGGGTACGTAATGAGAAGAGAGGCGAATATAGTGCTTCTCTGGGGCAGGACTCGTGATCTTCTCCGTCACTCGGCACACAGCAGTGGCACACAGTGCGGCACGCAGTTCCGTCACCGTTGGGGCACCCTACGTTTGAAGAGTGTTCATTTAAAAATCATGGTCTTGGCTACGCTGTTCTCGTGCGTGCTTTCCCGTGTGTTTGTGTTGCCATCCAGTTCCCCAGACCTTTGTATAAACTGGAAGCTTTTTGAAGTAACAGGCCTTTCAGTGAGAGTCTGGGACGGATGTTTTATAAGGCAACTCGTCAGAGGTTTAAAGAAAATCTGCTCTACTAGATGGCTCGGGTGTTAAGTTTGCCCACCAACACCTGAAAGAATGTATTTTGGTGAGAACCGAACCTGTCACTAGTGGGAAAAACCAGTCTTGCCGTTACAGACTAACCAGACACGGGAACGACAGCCCACTGCTGGGAACACTTGTCTTACAACAGTTCTTGAGGTGTTTGTGCTGGAATCTTGGAAACATACATACCAAATATAGACGACAATGTCTGTTTCCATGTTGTGTTTTGGTTTGCCCTCACATTAGTTGTCAGTAGACAACTAATAGTCTTTGGTAAAGTGTGTGGCTGACAGCCGAATCATCCAGTAGATGTTGTTGTGGGAAATCGCAACAAATCAGACGGGGCTTGTCAACTTTTCCAGTGTGCCAAAGTCTTTCTCATGACCCTTAGCCAAGTAAAAAAAAATCTCACATGCCCTCCTAGGAGATGCTTTGTGCCTCTAAATGCACATTACATAGAACTGCGGCACTGACTGCTTTCAGGTCTTCACAAGTGCTAATGGGATGAATTCAAGCAAAGGCCCTCACTAGCATAAAACAGTGATTTGCAGTGTTTGAGATAAATGTTACTTTATTTTTTTTGCTGTTTTTAAATTGTTCTCTGGCCTCCTGTGCAGCAGCGAATAGTGTGCACGTGTCTCCAGTTCAGGTGCTTTTCCTCTGCTATAAGCCGCAGTAGTGACAGGCTGCCTGTATTCACTTTTGAATACAATAAAGGTACAACCGATCTGGAAAAATACCCTGGAGGCCCGACACAGGAATGTTCTCAGTCTTGCTTTTAAACAGATTATTTCAGGTATGTTGCTGTCGTTTGATCAGGTCTTGCTGTATATTTAAAAACTTCTGTGATGACAGTAAAAAGTAAACATTTTTCATGACCACTGTTGCAACAATTTAGTTCTTGTTTTTACACTCTGAATGGAAAGTAATTTAAGACAATTTAAGAGAATACACATCTCGCTGTTGAAGTTTTTAAATATACATAAGTTTGATTGGTGACGCTGGGCAAAAAGTGAGTTATTTTTTTTTTTTGCATGGCATGTGCTGCACTGAGGGTTTCCCTCTGAATCAAAACTTGTAGGTGGGGTAAAATGGGGTACGGGAATGTTCAAAGTGTTTCAGTAGCGGAAGCTTCAGTTTATCACCTCAGTTTTTTCACTCCTGTCAAAGCAATTATTTTGTAGTATTTCAAAGGAAAACGGACTTTAGTCTTGTTCACTTAAGTGACCGAATTGTGAGAGGAAATGCATGAATGCACATAGCATAACCAGGCCGGGTAATGTAACATTAACCAGAGATGTCCAGCAGAACTGCGCCTTGTTTTTTGTTCTTTTTTTTTTTTTTAATTTAATTTTATTTTATTTATTTATTTTTAAAACCCTGGCTGCAGTGCTCTGTTTGCCTGGTTTTCTTTGTCACCCCATTACTGCCTGGAGATGTAAATCAGGCAATTCACATGCTAAGCATTTCTATTCCCTAGTTCTTAATAACTTGGCCCATAGAGCTGATAAGATGGGTTTTGTAAACCTAATAGAGCGTTTTGGTTTTTTTAAGCCTTGTTCCATCCCATCTTACCCAATCCTACACTTCTTTGTGATTTAATTTTTGCTTTCTCCACCCTTTATACCTGTGCACCTGTTGTTTGGCAATAAAATAATTTTCTTTTCTTTACCTTTCAGTGATGATGGCTAAGGAAAAACCACCCATCACCGTGGTGGGAGATGTAGGAGGCCGGATTGCCATCATAGTTGTAAGAATATTTGCTGTTTTGCTGTTACGCTATATTTGTATTGTTTAGGCTGCATTTGTATTCTGCTCACCAACTCCTATTTTCCCCACTGCATACAAAACATGGTAAATGTTTTATGGTCTTTTTGTCGCAGCCCAGGACATATATACTTACACTGTTCACATCAGAATACAAACCTACACGTGTGGTAAATTTACTTTATTTGTTGTTCCTGATCACTTGTCCACTGCAATACTTTGTATAAAACCCGCTATAGGTCATAACAAATATTTTAACTATTAAGCAAGAGGATTTGTAAACTGTATTAGTACTGAATTTATAGAAATAATGTCACAGTACAAATAAACACAACAGTGGGAAAAATTAACTAAACAATTATTTGTGGAATAACTATTGCAGGTCGACCACATTGTTTAATGCCGTGGTCGAGGACAGGAATCATCTCGCCGTGTGGCTCCGACTAGCGCCGATGCAGTTGCTGTCATTTATTCTACTTGTTCCACTTTTCCGTCAACAATTTTAATAAAACGCTCAGCACACGCAACACACGTGCATCAGTCTTGCCTGTGCAGGTCATGTGGTTCCGGTCAGAGATGTGCGCTTGAGTGAAGAAGTTCTTAGTGCTGTCGGTGAAATGATCTCTAGTAAGCGTGGCTCAAAAATGGCAGTTATAAGTGTGCGGTAACTGACTGCGTGACGTTATCCAGGCAATAATTCACTCCGATTCAAGATGTAAGCAAATGGTTGTTAGGTATTTATCAAGAAAATTTAACAGCTGTTTTATTTCTTGCATTTTAGACAAATCTTAAAAGATGTGATCAGGGTCTGTTCACTAAATACCTGGTTAAAGATCTTTGGTTTAAATGTTGACAATTCAGCTACGGTAGGTAAAATTAATTCGTCGCAGTGAACACAAAGTTTCAGTTAATCTAAATGAGTTTAAAAAAAAAGCTTTTGTTTTTGTTTCTTTTAGGATGACATCATAGACGATGTGGAAGACTTTGTGGCGGCTGCAGAGATCCTGAAGGAAAGGGGTGCTTACAAGATCTACATCATGGCCACGCACGGGCTCCTGTCTGCTGAAGCACCCAGACTGATAGAGGAGTCTGCTATAGATGAGGTGAACTGCAAAAGAAGAGTATCTTTATGCAGCTTCTACTCCGGTCATTTGATACCGATACTATGATGAATGATCATTTAAGTTGTCACTTTACCAAAGGCTACCCTTGAAATAAAGTTGTGCGGCTGACAGCCGGATCATGCAATCGTCTTGGGTAACCATTCTGACCGCTGGGGTCCCTGTGCTCCGCAGGTTGTTGTGACCAATACTGTTCCACATGAGGTGCAGAAGCTCCAGTGCCCCAAGATCAAGACCGTCGATGTGAGCATGATATTGGCAGAAGCTATCCGTCGTATCCACAACGGAGAGTCCATGGCCTACCTGTTCCGCAACATCACCGTGGATGACTAGGAGCAGGAGGGTGCAGAGTCAGAATTTGGGCTCGGGGTGGAATATTCAGAGCCCCCCCTCCCCCCTACTTTTGGACGTAGGGGCTCTGCCCCAACCGTCCCATCTTTTGTCCTTTCACGCTATCAGAGCTGGAGGTCTCATCTCCAGGTTCTTCCCTCCCGTTTGGCTGTATCTGGCCTGTGTTATTAAAATTACTTATCTAGTGTTTGGCAAACCCATTGTTGACTGTTAAGTCTAGGACAGTAAAGGAGAAAAAAAAAAAAGAAATGAGGGTGCTCCCAGTGCAGTGAGCCACTAAACATTTCCAGTCTGCAAATAAACCTTTGTCCAGTGTTCCTTATTATATACATGCTGCCTTTGGCCCAAGCAGTTTAGTTTAGATCTGCTTTACAAATATTTGTGTTGCCCCTGAAGTGAATTTCTTTCATACATCAAAATTTGCTTTATATCAGTGTGCCGGTTATAAAAGTGCTCCCTTTCGCTAATATTGAAATTCAGGGGTGATCCCCATAGGAAACACTAAAATATGCTCGGATTAAATGAATGAAATTTGATTTGGTGATGAAGTATTCCTGTGTTTGATTGTTCATCCAGTTCTGTTTTTTTAAAATTTAAAAAGGCGCAAAGTCGCGGTCATTAAATCTGAAGTCGTGCTGTGCTCTCACTACGAACAGGTTCACGTCACTTCAGCGAAAGCTGAGTGGTGGGGAAGTATTGTCAATAAACTGAAGTATTCTCTTCTGTGTGTCTGGGCTGTTTTTTTGTTTCCGTCGTCGTCTTTAGCAATACTTAACCAGCATTAGTGTGAAGTCTGATCGAAAGAGCTGTTTGTGAAGCGAGGCCCCGGGCGGAACCAAGGTTCACTCTGGTAATGTATGACGCGCGTGAAAAATATTTCACCAGCGTCAGATGATCAGGTTTTTTCTCCCAGGTGTTACTTTTGCCGTTTTTTGTCACTGTGTTCACTTGCATTTAATTGGTCATCGAAATCTACCTCCAGTATGAAACACAAATATGAACATTGCCAGTAGAAGCAGTATAATGTGGACCATCTCAGGAGCCTTGTTTTTGTTTTCACTCATCCTGGCCTTTGTAGGTTTTCTGTCTTCGTCCCCCTTCTGTGAGATGTAAATGTTTGTAAACCTGTACAAAGTTGAACCGAAGATTATAATAGATTTTTTTGTCGATCTGTACCAATGCATACGTGTATTTTTTTTTTCTATATTCTACTATTGCTTTTTTAATCTCAACCTGGAAAGGTTGTTTGGGGTGATTGTAGAGTATGTGAAATATGCCTAAAAGCTGGTATATATTCCTCCCACCCTCGCATTTGTTTGGATGGTTTGAGAGGTATGCAGGTGCTGCAGGCTGTTTTTGTCCTTTTGTTGTCAGTGAGGAATCTGGCCTGGTTTTGAAGTTTAGTGTCACGGTCTAAAGATGGGTTACAGACAATCTTTCCTTGAAGGAAGATAACTCACTCAATCTGGGTTATTTTTTCACTCAAACACTACAATTTCAGCAAAAGCTAAACGTCAGCTCAGGTAACAGCACTTCTTATTGGAGTGTCAGAACGTAGGGCGGAACGGTGCTGCAGCGGGCGCTGCTGGGGCCTCCGTGTCTGGGCTGTGAGCTTGGATGTTGGTGAGCATCTCAGCCCATCTTGTGTTTTATCGACGTGTCAATAAAATATCTGTCCGTCCATCCGTTATGTAGCCACGTAATACCGGTCAGGGTCATGGTGGTCTGAAGCCCTTCCTGGAATCACTCTACCTGGATATGGAACTGCACCTTGGATGGGTCCCCAGTCCAACTCGGTAAATAAAATGTTTAAACTCTAACCATTATGCCCCCTGCTGCCCCAACCCAAAATCACAATTTGTGGAAATGCTGTTGAAATGTTTGGATTGTGTCATTTAGTTGTAATGGTGTTAAGTAGCTGCCATGGAAATTTTTGTGCTTGTTTGTAAATTTGCCACAACATTCTTAGTCTTGATACTGAGGAATTTTGCACCTTCTAGTGTGTTCTGTTGTTCAACAAGTACTGGACCTGAGCCCTGCTCCTGCCGGGGTGGAGGCTGAGAGAAGGTGCCGCACTGGAAGCAGAAACCTGGGAGAACTGGACACGAACGGATCCGTCAGCTCGGTGCTACGAGAAGAGGAAAACGGAGGCTCGTGGACACGCGTGCTCTGAGCGCACGGTGCGAGCCGTCCACGGGGGCACGTCTGTGCGCCAAGGTTCTTCTCAATCTGCAAACTGGTGCTGCTTTCTGCTTCGTAGTCCTGATCTGTGGCCGCTGCGAGGATTGTTTACTTGTCTCCGGTTAGGAAGCTCCGCAGGCCCCGCTGATGCCGCTGTGCTGCATCTCCGACCACTTAAAGATTACGTGGTGACCACAGTAAACAAGCCTGGTAAACTCGCCCCGTTTTTGTTCGCTGGCCCGGCCTACGGTCGTCCTTTCTACACGAAGGTACAAAAAAGTCCACGGAATTAGTGTGAAGATTTATTACAGCATTAAAGGGAAAAAACTTCATAATTATCATAGATAATTCACCAAAAGGGAACGAAAGTAACCTTTTATGTGGTTTATGAGATGTGAAATTGGAATATTATTTGGTGTGTTCATTAACACGTCGCGGCCTCCTGCCTGGACGGCGCCGTCGATGAAGGGCACAGTCACAGCTGCCGTCGCGACATTAGCAAATGTTACCGCATCACCAAAAGTTTGCAGAACTTGGTTATACAATTTGAAGCTTAACTTGAAACTCTGAGCTGATTTTGCATGCAAAGTGAAATATTTCGGCTCAGTAATTCTTTGAATGTTTTTAAATTCAATGAGATCACGAACGTTTGGAACAGCACCGTAGTTGTGACTATAACGGTGCAAGAGGCCTTATGCAGTGTCATTTACACATTTGTTTCAATTTAATACTGTAATAGAGAAATAGTCATAGTTTTGTCCTACAAGTGCTTTATTTCAGTTGTCTTCAGAGAATCCTGCAGTCCCTGTAGTTCTTTTCAGCAGTAGCAATAAGCACTTATTTCTCTAAATTTAAAGGAATGGTTTCACACTAAAAGTTTATAAGTTGTTTCAAACCTTTGACTTACTAGTAGCGTGTTAACATAGTTCATATCCCAAAGATGGGTAAAATGGGAGCGACTTAGCAAATAATTTAAATATAATTTAGACCTGCTTAAATTTCAATGCTCACAGTGAGCATAAAAATGTTTGAACTCATGCTGTCAATCAAGATGTGACAAAATTCAACACTGGCCTGTGATTGGTCAGCACTAAACCCTGAATTGGTGTCATTGCACAGAGAAATGGGAGCCATTTGTGGTAGAAATATGGCTCAGATGTCGAATTACACGAGATAAGCGATAGTCTAATGATATGTAGTTGCTAATGGCTCACGGGGGAAAGTGACTGGGCCTGATTTTTTAACATTTCATTTTCACGAATGCGTTTTGGCTCGCTGCCTTCGTTGGTGAACAAGTACAACGAAAGAGCCACACGGCGTAAACTGAAAGTATGGAACAGGTGATGTGTCATGGCATCGCAACTTTTGCACAAAAGTGACCCGACAAGATCATATTCGGTGTACGTGCCAGAAGAATAGCAGAATTTCAGAACAAATAATGCGTAATGTGTGAAAACACTAAAACTGAGAAACAGGCCGCATTGCAAAAAATCGTTCAAAGACGGTCCTTTGTCAAGACCGCGGGATGATGTGGCGTTAAAGTCGCGATCCCCTTTGTATCGGACGCGACCCCACATCGGCACCTCGGTTATTTGAGGAGGGAGCTGTTCTCCTGGAGATCTGTGTGCGTGTGTCATCATGGCTGTAGAACCCCTCACCTGTCAGGTGTGGGTTCAGCTCATCTCGCACGAGGGCCTCCGAGCGCCGACATTCTGGTTTCACACATCAGCTGAATGCGGCTTCCAGCTCAAATCAGAACTTAATACAAAGTTAAATGAGTGTTTGCTTAAACACAAATGTGCCATGTGACACGATTCTATTTAAACTACCCACTTTGTCAATTTAATAATCATATATATATATATAAAAATAAACATTATTAGTGACTGGGGTGAAATATTTTGCCGTTCTGCGTCACTTATATTTCAGTTGCAGTGGTTAAATTCGGCCACCAGAGGGAGATATTTAGCTACGTTAGTCGCGCTTGAGTCCGGCTTCATTTTCAACTTTATATTTTACTGATCGAGTTTTTGAAAAACGTTGGTTGATTAAAAAAAGCTGCTTAATTTAAAACGTTTTACTGTTTTCCTGCTTAGTAGAGGCTTTCGTCTAAACCGGGGTTTAACAATTGAATACAGATATTGAATATTTGAACTGACAAGTAGGTAGAACTTTTAACTGATTTGCATGCAATACTGTTCTGCTAAAACGAAGCCCACCGTCCGTTGGCTAATTTGCATAAACGTTAAGCTTCATCGTGCTTTAGAATCGGGTTGTTTGAGCCGCTTACGTAGCTTTACTGACGAAATCGTGCCTTAGAAACGTGTGTTTATGTGTCTTAGTAAGGAGAACAGATTTGAAACGTTTCCCACCCGCTTCTGCCGTCGCTCCGCATCTTTGCGCCGCTCTCTGGATCGCAGATTATTCACGCAAGGATTTGCGGTTTAACTGCAGAATCGGGCGCCTCCACCTTCGATAGAGACGGAACAACCTGTGTATTTGAATCTATATTCATGTATATTTTGGAATCGCAGGTGTGCAGCATTTTATTTACCTGTGTACAACATGTTACAGCCCAATAAAACCAGCACAGCTTTCCGACACCAGAGAATATTTTTATTTGAATGAGTACGTTTAATGGAGAGGGAAAAAAAAATCAGATGCAAAAATGTTCAAATCGAATGAATTAAAAGCAAATGCCGGTTCAAAAGTGGAGGAACACAAAGCTTCGCAGCTTCAAATCGATTTCACGTCGGCGACGCTGAAAAGTCAACTGCGAACAAGCGTGGCGTGAAAAGTTGCCGGCGGACGTCGATCGGAATTTTGCGGAGACCCCCGGCGGGTGGGCGTCGTAATCCCACGCGGACGCTTTCGCAGTCTTATTGCGGGTGTGAAGCTTCTACATGTTGCAACAGGTAAATAACAGGTACACTGAAAATGCGGGACACTGATCTACATACTGAACACCAAAAGCTCACTGTCACTTCAGCAGCACCACAGGTGTGTGGAATGATGTTTCGCTCGACGCCCACAAGCCGCTTCCCCTGGAACAGTTGCTTCTCCTCCTGCCCGACAGGTGAGGTGAGGTGAGGTGAGGTGAGAGGTAGAGGGGAATGTCACAGTCTTTCGACTCCTCTGTCCTGCGTGGCGGTGCCAAGTGGCCCAGGGGTGGCAGCCCTGTCCCCTGCCCCCCGCCTTCCCGGCCAGGTTAGGACACCGTGCAGCTGTTGGTCTTGTTCATGGGTGGCCGCAGGCCCATGTCCTTGGGGAAGGTCTCCCGGCGGCGGCGCAGTGCGGGGCTCAGCCGGCTGGGCAGGTTCGCCTGCTGGAGAAGCTCCCGGAACACCTCCACCACATTGTCGTTCTCTTTGGCCGAGGCCTCCAGAAAGCAATTGTTCCAGTCCAGCTCCAGCGTGGCGAGAACGTCCTCGCTGGTCACCTGCCGCTCGCCCTCCCGGTCAGCCTTGTTGCCCACCACCACGATGGGCGTGAACTTGTCCTCCTTCACTTCCAGGATTTCGTCCCGCAGACTCTTGACGACCTCCAGGGATTCTGGGTCGTCTATGGAGTAGACCAGCGCGAAGGCGTCACTGTTCTGGATGGAGAGCTTGCGCATGGCCGGGAAGGAGTAGCTGCCGCTGGTGTCCATGATTTCGACGGTCACCTTAATGCCGCCGATCTCGTACTCCTTGCTGTGCAGCTCCTCCACGGTGCGCCTGTGCTTTGTCTCAAAGGTGTCTTGCAGGAAGCGGTGGATGAGTGCCGTCTTGCCCACCCCGGCCGCCCCGAGGAAGACCAAGCGCACGTGGGTCTTCTCTTTCACGTCCAGCGACATGATCTTCAGCCACTCTCACCTTATTCTTACCGAAGACAGGTACCGCTTTGCTTGTTGAGCGTCGGTGGGGACTGCGCCGTGAGTCTCCTAGCTTTGGCGACCTCTGTTGTCAAGGCTTTCTTTGAAAGCTGGACGCTTGCGGCAGTGGCACTCGAAGGGGGGGAGATGGGGCGCGGGGGGTCACTTCTTGCAAAGCTGGCAGCACTGAGACGCTTTGCTGGCTCTGCGCTCGCACCCTCCCTTTTAGCTGTGTTTTCAACAGCACTGGCCACGCCTACTGCAGCACTCGGCCAATCGGCACACAGCGGCGTGTCCTAATGTGAGCCCAGTAGCCAATTGAAAGGCTCTGTGTAGGTGAGGGCCGGAACCCGAGTGGAGGGGGGGGGGGGGGGACGCTCAGAAGGAGGAACACAAGTGCAGGAGAAGCCGTGTTTGGAGGCACCTCGTATTCTCTTGAATCACACGTAAAGGAGCTCACTGCTTCTTCAAAACGTTCCGCTGACCTGAACTGCACTGGAAGTGTAAAAAAGACGGGGGGGGAGGAATCACAGCCCCCCCCCCCAGTTAATTTTTATTAAATATTTAAAGTGTGAATATGTGCATAAGGAGTCTGTGACTTGGGCTTAGTTAACGTGGCGATTTTTGCAGAAGGTCGAGGTCCGTTCAGTTCTGCTGCAAGGACGGAGAGGGGAGGACGGTTCCATGGGCGCCGCCTGGGTTCTTCTCGTCGACCTTAAAAAATAAACTGGATGTACCAGCCGGCTTCACGACAGCCGCGTCTCATTTTTACAGGACTCTGCTGTCGTCTGCACTACTGACCCAGTGAACATTAACCACCCGGTGCCTGTAAAACCTTTAAGGTATGAAGATCAGCTTCTGTGTTCTAACCAGGCCGTACATTTTTCACGAAAGGGGAAAACAATCTACATAATAATAGTAGCGATGATAACAACATACCATTAGGTTTCTTGGCTCGTGGTTTCGTTGAACCGGCTAGTTGGGTGGAGGAGCGCAGCAGGTGACGTATTTCCGCTAAATAAGACGTCTAACAGCTGCTGGACCGTTGGAGAAGACGCTCGCCGGTCGAGGGGTTTGGTATCCGTCCCAGATGTCGCGGCGAAGGGCCGTGTGGTGGAACATCTGTGCCAGTGAACGACAGGACACGTCCTCCACACCTATCCCCCGCTTTGCACGGCGCGACAGGCACAGACCCGGTAGCCAGACTTGAGGGCCAACACCCGGCCAGCGTGGGCGGCTCACGCGAAAGCAGCAAGCGGGGGAATGGCGCGGGGGCGAGCTGCCACCGCTCCGCCACTGTGCACAGCAGACGCCCCCCCGGATCCCTCTCTTTCCCGAGGGTGGGGTTTAGACCCACCCTGGTCAAATATGTATCTTAACCCACCTTTCGTCTTGTTTCTGGGTTTTTCTTTTACGGCCGCTTTGTGCGTCTCTTTGTCACGCCTGCCTTCCACGTGTGACCGTTTCCCAGCCGCGTTTTCCCAGTTTTCCCCGGTTGCTTCTGAGGAAATCGAACCGCTGATGGACGCCGGTCCTCTCTGTATCTTCTGCCAGAAGCACCAGCAACACGCAGGACGGCGCCGCGCTCAAACGGTCATAAACTGAGCTTCCGGACCTCGGCCCCGTGGTGAGGATCACTGTGATCTACGGTGTTTTTGTGTCCTACGAGGACATTTTTATACTGTGTTGCGGTGACAGCGGTTTGCAGTATTTTACTCATTTGCACTGTGGTTATTTTACAGGAGCGATGTGGTGTAGGGACTTTGCTAAAGGGTAAAGTAACAGCAAAGGGGAGTGTTGCTTCAACCAGCAGCCTTCAGGATACCAGTAAGATCTTAACCACTCAACCTCCTGCTGCCCTCGTGTGTCACTAACACCTGTCAGGTACCCCAGGGCCCAGGAGTACCGCCTGGGGCCGGCATATGTTACTGCTCCGTTTAGGAGGCATCTCAGGGACTACTTTAGCCTCCAAAACAGATGTTTGACACCCCCAGGCCTACGTGTATCACTCGAACAGCTGGAAGTACTAGGGGGCCGCCTGTGTTTGAAAGCATCTCACCAGGAACGTGCTCGCCGCCCCGGATCTGAGACCCAAAGCTCGCAAACATCAGTTTAATACTGTGCGACCAGCCAGATCCCTGTTTAGATGCCCAGTCTGCCGCTTGCTTGGCTTTGACATCGATCCAGCGATCGGTCTCCACCACAAGCACTAACTGGTAAAACCGCTCTGGGTATTTATCCCAAAGACGCCCGCGACCCTAATTGCTTCTTCTGGAATGTTCTTCTCAATTTCATTCGAACTTGTGGGGCGCGTGTCGCGTCTGACTTGTTAATGATGTCTGCTGTTAATGATCTATCTCTATTCCAGCCTCGCTCTCCCACCACGCTGTTCACGCCGGAAAGTGTCATTAGAGTCGATCTTTGCTCCCAGGCAAACTAATGCTGGAGAACAGTCCGGCTTCAAATGGTGAGATAAGCTTGAGCAGATGCGCACATAAGGTCAAGAGTTCACCTGAGCCCCGGTGTGTTAAGAACGAGCAGTTATAAGAGCGTCGAGACCCGAGGAGGGCCGCCTGTGACCCTCTGAGATGCGAGGAAGTGTTTTTTTTGCATTTTTTGACCGTGCCACACGTGTGCCGTGCGCCGATGGTTCAACCTACTGTGCTGTTCTCGGGCGAAGGTGTGAGCCCACCTGAGCCACCTGGGAGATGTTTACGTGGAACAAACTCGTCCGGAGAGAGAAAAGGAAAGAAAGCCGCGAGTGTCCTACCCGTCTGGGAACTCCTGCGGAAGATCTGGGAGGTCACGGCTGCTTGTTTCCTACTCAGACCTCTTCCCCGAATGACATTCATTTCCACGCAGTGACGATTGGGCGGTCAGTTGGCACCAGATGACCTGACCCACGCTGTGTGGGCTTCTGTTCCGGCTCCCCTCGTACAGCCGGAGGTGTCTGGTATGGAAGATGACACTTTTGTTCCACCACGACTGACTGTACAGCGTGGACTTTGCAGCTCCGGGCCATGAATTTTTTTTCTAAGTAAAATGCGACGTCTTTGAACGCAACCGTCCACGATGTTCAGTCACCTCTTTCGGCGCAGTGAGTGCTAGTAAACAATGTAGGGAGGGTTAACTAGCGACGGACCAACTGACCCAACCCCAAACTTAACCATAACTGCAGGGTTGCAGGTGCGACTGGTCCCCATGTGCAGTGAAACGATCGGAGACCAATGAGTCATCGGTGCAGTCAGAGAATTTCTCCAGAACCGTGAGCCAACAGCGGGAGACGGCTGCTATCCTGGAGTACCGACCTGAGGGACGTAACGCGAGTAATGTGATTCCGCCAAAAAAAAAAAACGTCAAGATTGTTTAATTCTTCGACTATTAACCCCACGCTGCACTTGCACAGCAGCGTCATACAGACGTCAGGCGTAAGTCCCGGCCTCTCCACTCTACTTCTGCTTTCAACTCCCACATCACTGGTACATCTGGATGCTCTCGCTTTTGTCTCAGTTCCTTCCAGCGACCAAAGACGCGAATTAAGGGCAACTGCTGACTTGCAGCGTTTTGCCTTTCTCCGCGTTTCTCTTCGGCCTTCTCGAGCGATGCTGCTCCTAAACACGCGTGAAAGATGCTTGATGGCTCTGGGTTTCAGCTTACAGTGACTTGCTCTTCCGTTTTGTCTGACCGTTGAAAAACATGCTATTATTATTATTACATTATTAAGTCGGTGTAGCGGGCAGCAGCATCTCCACGTGGGTTCTGTTAAATCCAAGTACTTTGTGACTTCCTTGAATGGTTGGTAACTATGTGGAAGTGTAAAGGAACAAAAATGGTAGTCAGGTTATACCTGCAGGCTGGTATGCGAAAAAGCTCGAATGGTTCCTTGAAATGTATCGAGAGACGTACAGCTTTGTGCCAGAGAAGCAACGCTGCGATGATCTTCCAAATCCGTGTTTGGAAAATGCGACTGTCGCCATTTTTGTGTCCTTTTCAGCAAAACAAGTCGACTTGTTTCAAACACGGTTTTGCACTCCCTGCAGCAGCTTAGTTATATCTGTCACTTTGTTCCTTTGGAACATTTAGCTTAGTGGCTGACTTGGAGGTGAGATTTCCTAGAGGTCCTGTGCACAGCGCCGAGCGGTTTCGTCACCTTTTCCTTTGCGCTGGGCAGAATTCTGTGATGGGACGTAGGGGTGTTCTGCCCGCCGCGTCACGCTTTGATTTCTGATGAGGGCTGACTTGCCCTTCTCCTTCGAGACCCCGGCTGAAACACTAAGTTTTGCTGGAGAAGACTTTGCTGTTCCCCTTTCGCTTTCATTACAATGGACATGTGCTGAATGGAACCTGCAAAGTTGTGCAGCAACTTACTGGTCCAGCTGTACTGAAGATTATTCACTGAAGTGCTGTTATTATCCTTAGTTTAGAAACTGTAATAAGTGCTCGGTTCAGGCGGAAGAAGAGAGAAGATGTTGTACAACCGCTGCTGAATCCTCCAGCAGGCAGTGACTATTACCCTGCGACACACGATGGGTCATTTTACCCAAGCAAAGTAGACGATCCAGTTCCCAAAATGGAGGTACAAAACATCTCACTGCTGAAACGTAAAGTAGGGACCACCCTGGTGAGCATGTTAGCGCTCAACCACTATGGAAACTCCTGCTGTTCAGGGCCTCCTTTGCAACTACACCTTTTTATATTGCTTAGACGCCAAGAACCATAGTCAGGGAAGCAGAAATACCCCTGAGGTCCTCATGCCATCTCTGGTCTTCACACCTTCTCTGCTCACTCTTGTGTTGATCGCTCAAGGTGCCAGTCAGGCACATGGGACACCTGGATGGTAGTTGGTTACTCGGTGAGGTGTGGTGTTGAGATTTAGGAGACTGGGGGGGGGCTATTAAAAATAAAATGAGGTCTGGACTTGTTCAAGAAGAAATTCTGTTCTGGGTAAAACAGTGAGAAACAGAGCTTTCGGCCTTGGGCTTTACAGGGCTCCAGCAAGAAGGAACTGAAGGACTACATGGTCTGCATTAGGAGATGTTGCCTGGCTATTCTGTGACTTCTTCTGAAGCTGTAGCTCAGTAATCCACACTATTAATACTGAGAGTCCGAAATAAGTCCAAACTCAGGCTTTGTTAGGCAGCAGCGACCCCCACCCCCCACCCTGTGTCCCCAAACCACCCCTTTCTTTTGTACTTGAGTTCTGCCATTTTGAAGAACCTTTTCCCCCCCCGATTTGTTCTCCTCTTTTTTTCTGCCTCCTTCCAACTTCGTATGGACTATTCCTCTGACTAATGGCGCAATAACAGAAAAGCGATAACAGCAGCAAAACAATCTCAAAGATGAAGCTATAACCTGAAGGTACCTCGTACAAGATTCAGAAGGTGGAGCATGTTTTGGACCCACGTCAACAAATGGGCAAACTGTAGCTGGGCAAAAGCAGCAATAGCGATAAAATGTGAGTAACTGCTGGGTTCACCTTTGGTGAAACTACCGTTGATATCCAGCACGTTTCACTCGCCAAAAGCATTTGCTATTTCTGCTCTCAGCTGTCCATCCTTGGCACGGCAGCGCGAGCGTTTTCATAAAACGATGAAGACGGGAAAACAAAAGACCTCCTTATTCCCGTGTTTTGTGTAGCAAATTCAAGTTTTAAGTCGCATTTGTGCGTGAGCCTTTGAGACTCTTATCGGGTGGCTGTTGTTAAACCTTTAAATCCAATAACACCTGAATAAAGTTCTACTAGGAGCAAATCTACTGGTTAGGTTAGAACAACTGAACGTTTCTCAGTTTCTCGACTCCGTCTGCTGTGAAGGTCTTCCTTTGTCCACTTAAACAAACACACATTTAATAGTCCAAAAGTAAAAACAAGCATCAAATTCGGTGCAGGAGCTCCGCTTTGGGTTGGAGGCTTTAGGGAGTAAAATCTGGCAGCTTAACAGCTGCTTTTTAAGCATCGTGGGACCCTGTTCAAGGCTCGGAAGAGGTGCGTGGATCACGGATGGTGGGTTTGAGTGAGCAGCCAGGCAGCTGTCACCTTGTCCCCTCCCCAGAGGAGGAAACGTGCACGTGTCACATCGTGTTCGGCTGCCGCGTCCAACTGGAAAAGGGTGGGAGGGTTAGGAGAAGATCTGCGGGGTTCCAGAATATGCGCACATACCTTCAGGCTCAAATCCCACGCTTTGCTTTTCCTCCCACTGCGTTCTGCGACACCGTCGTATTTTTATGCCCTTTTTTTGTCACACACGTCCCGAGTGTTTTGTGCAGAACCCGAGTCACCAGATGCGGTTTCACACGTCGAACGGCGTCGTTTCGGAAGAGAGGTGGGTGAAGGACACACGCGCCTGATTTATTATTGGATGTGCCCGGAAACCCACACAGGGTGACGCTGATGCTGGGTGATGGAGGATGTGCAGTTAAGTGTCAGAGGGCTCCTCTGAAGCTTGGTGAGAGACAGGGACCATCCAAAGTGATCTATCAGACTGATGGAAGCGTCACATAAATCAATACTGAACCAAAGCAACTGAAAGGCATTAAAAACAACCCCCCCCCCCCCGTTCCTTTCACGTTTACCCTACGTTTTTGTGGCCGTGGGGAGAGTGTGTCTTCTTATGCCACACATTGAGTTTTGACTCTGTGTAGGACGTGTTACACATTTGCTCCACATCTCTGGCCTACATATCATTCCACCTCCTCCCATTTTCACAAATGCAAGGCTGAGAAAACCACAGTTATGGACCTGACCTCAAATTTGCCCCCCCCCCCCCAAATGTTTTCAACTGTAGCATCAGCACACTTCTGCTTAGCTTTGTTTAGTCATCTCGGCGTGTGCTGCTCTTCAGGTCAAACCACTCGGGGGATGACAGAGCAGTGTTACCCTGTGAGGGCACCGAACATGTTCTCAATGTTGAGCTCGACCTAAAAATGCGCCACTACGGTCGCCTCTTGTGCTCTAGAAAGCTGGGAGGAGCGTCTTCCAGGGAAAGTTTACGATGCTTTGGCTGGTGTTCTGAATGCAGTTCAGTTGGAACCTGGTGTTGCCGCTGGTAGTAAATCAATGAAGGTTCCTCAGAAACGGAAAAAGCAAATTGGGGAAAGGATTAATTTTTATTTTAATTTGTTTGAATGGCCCTGACAGGGTTTTGCCACCGTGCAGTCGAAGTAAGTTTAAGCTCCTAATCTGCTCCTGAAAACTAAATTTAAACAGGGGAAACGTAAACAGGGAGCCTGTTTCCCAATGTTTTAAACAGGACAAAAACCTAACCGATTTTCCTCAGATATCAGTAAAACACAGTAAAATCTCTATAAAACTAGCAAACCATCACGATCGCCCTCTTCTGCTTGTACAGGGACACTTGAAAAGCAATACCATCGCTGGACCCAAAGCTGCAGCAGATCCCCCTCACTTGCACGTGGTGGGCTCTTCAGGATTTGTCCCATTATGACGGGTTTTCCAAACGTACACTGTGCAATACGTTGAGCTTTATTGCAGAAAAACATTATATAGAAAACCTGGAACTTAAACCAAATTTTTTATTATTATTATTATTATTATTTTATTATTATATGGGGAGGACTTAAATAGGAGGGATGCAAACCGGGTTCCGGCTGTACAGTGGTGCTGATGGTTGAAGTAATAACCCCATGTGACAGGTCTATTGTCATGGAAATGTGACTCGTGAAAATAGAAAGACTCTGTCTTGCAACCGATTATGAGTTTACGACGTAGGTTTCTTGCCGTCACTATGGGCGGGAAAATCGGAAATGTTTCAACCGAAGACAAAATCGCAGCTTCCTTTAAGGAATCGAGTGGTGTGGCTCTTGAGTCCTGGACTTTTTTTGGAGTGTCTTTCAATATCTTTTCTTTGTAGAAGGAGGCCTGGGAACTTAAAAGGCGTCGTTCTTAGTGGCAGGTGTTTCCTCGAAGGCCGAGACGGAGGTTTGCTGCCTTCCCAGCTGACAAACACGTCAACGTGAGGCCAACGGCGTCAACTTGGACCCTCGCGTGACACAAGACTAACAACGGAAATGTTCGAGAGTTCTTGAAAAATGGGTAGTGTAACAGGTATGATGAAGTTTCCCGAATGCCGAAAACTGCAGATATTCAAAATTTTACCTGCTGAGCTTGCAAGCGCCATGTTGGGAAAGAGCAAGAGCCTCTTTGTTGGAGTCTCAGGGCGGACCTCTTCTCAGGAAGAAGTATGTTGAACATCCAGCTGAATTAAACATCAAAATTGACCCATATTTGACAAGGTTAAAAAGAACCCCAAACTGTGTGGACTGGTCAAGGTAGCTTGAATTACTTACTGCTTTTTTGACATATTGCAGCTTTTTCCCATTTTGCTGCAAACATCCCAGAGGACCCGAATAAACTGTTAAATCGGGAGAGGTCGGCACAGGAATTGCTTATTTTTATTAATGTCTGCGCCCCCTTTTGCCAGCAGAGTACAGAGTGCTCGAGTCACCGAGGGCTTGGGGTAGCTACTATAACCGTAGTGGTGGTCCTGCTCACAGGCGCTCGACGTCGGCTCCCCGCCACCGCCGTCACGACGCCCCGGGTGCGTCGGGCCTGGCCGGCGAAGCCTTCTCAGTGGTCTCGAAGAGCACATTGCAGAACTTCTGTCCTGGTGGGTGTGCGCTGAACCGCAACTGCTTGTCGTGGGCTCGGCCATGTGGTGCTTTCAGCTCTTCGTGCCAGCGGTCGACATGTGAGCTGCCCTGGCAAGGTGCCGCCTTGTTTTTTTCCGGACCGCTTCACAAGTGCTGTCCCCATCCGCCCTCCTGTTTGAGGCCTGCGGCTTTGGCTTCCTTTGGCCTGCGTGTTGCTCCTCTCCCCACCTGGGACACAGTTGAATCAAATGAAGGCCTTTAGCGGGTTGCTTAGTAGGAACATTTCCGCAGTCGGCGTTCTCCTGTGGGAGCGCCGACAAACCCAGAACCCCGAAAGGAAAGGTGTCTTTGCCATAGCCGAGCGCCGCTCGAGTTCGCCGCGCGTCTCCAGGTCAAAGAAATCGGGGCGGGACCGTTGCGAACGAACGAGAAGGGGAAGCGAGCTGTCGCCCCCCGAAAGCTGCCGCTCTCCGTTGACCCACTTTGGAGTCGTAGGAGGAGAAAACACCGCGGGTCGGAACTGAGTTTGTGTCAAATCTCATCGAGGAGCGGCGACTAATCCTGTTCTGTGACAAGGACGTCGCCCGGTCCTCTCGACTATGCGAGGCTCCGTCGAAAATTGCACCGTTGCCGAAAGGCTGATGTTATTCGCTCAGACAATTTGGGGAAACGCTGCAACTGAGATTACTTTGACTCCTGTGCCTTTTCACCACAGACACACACACACACACACACACACACACACAAAAAACATTTCACGGTACTTACACCCAAAAACTGAAAACGTCACTGAGCTCCTAGTAAGAAAGACCTCCCTAAAATATCTGGCTACAGTCGTTTCTTTCATTCGATCTATTTAAGTTCAGCTTTTCACGGAGGACTTTTTGAACCTATAATTTCATCTTTTCACGGAAGTGTTAATTCATGTTGGATCTTCACGCTGCTGATGTTGACAAGCAAACACCAGCACCTGTACCGTGGTCAAAGAATCGCTTCAACTCCATTGGTGGTCCGTCGGAAGTGGTCCGTTGGTAGTTCCGTCACAGCTTCAGGCCTTTCCTCGCTTCAGCTGCTATTGCGGTCTATTGCGGTGTTTTCGACAGCTTCGTGTCGCTGTGGCGACATCCCTCCAGCTTTAATGAATCAATGATACCCTTTTGGAGAAAAGCGTGAAAGACACGTAGTTGTTACATCTGAGGGGAGCTCAACCGAGTCTGTTTCAAAATAAAAACACTTTGATAAATAATTCTGTATTTAGTCTGCAAAATATGTACTTTCATTACTTCGGCATGTCATTTGGTCTGGAAAAAGGGGGTGTTTGTGTGGTTGGGCAGACTGGAGGCCTGTGAGGGTTTCTGCAAACATCACAGAATGAGGAACGTGTAATTTGGAATTACACACCGTAGACCGCGGGCAGAATCACGGCTTCCCCTGGCTGATGGTGACGTGTTCTCATGTACGTGGACACGGGACCTAGACCGTAGACTCTCGCCGACTCTTATGTCTGATGAACGGAGCTCCACTCTTGTTAATACGTCCTCATCTGTCGAGCGATTTCTGCAACCTGTCTGGTGGTGGGACGGTTGGGTGATCAGTGACTTCAGCAGCGGTGACCTGTGAGATGTTCCCTGTGGCGGACAAGCTGGAGTCTGCCTCAGGTGAAGGGTCAGCGGAACGTTAATGGGAAGCGTGTGGAGGCTGGTGGAGCACCATGGCCACTGGTCTACGAACAGACCGAGTTCACAGTCAGCCATCTCCGTACGAGCTGCTGGATGAGCTCTGGAGAGAGTTTGCTGTCCAAGTGGGCAGGTGAGCAGCGTAGTGCTTAGAACCTCTGTCTTGAAGGACCCGTGTTCCACACCACGTCCCACTGTCGTTCAAACTTCTTAGCCGGAGTAAAAAAATGTTTAAAAAATGTGAACGAATGGATGCTTTAAAACGTTAAAGATATAAGGGAGCCTGATGGACTTTGTAACACATTTGTTTTTCAAATCTTCGGAATATTCCAAAAACAAAAAAAACATCAGTGATTCTCGAAAAGCGACTGGAGATACACTGATGCAGACAGCTGAGGAAAACGCTTTGCTTCCCTCACATCTCCTTCAGCCCTGGAACCCCTCTCAGTATGGAAATGTGTTTTGAAGTCCTGGGTCACAGAGAACACGAAGGGTGTGATAATCCAACGTGTTCATTACTGGTCACACTAAGGACCACTAAGACCCACCCGGTGACCCATGCGGGGCATCCTTGGATTGTGAGTCGGAACCAGATCGAGAAAATACCCACAAAGAATGGGAGGAAAAAACAAACATAACAAGTGTTTTCAAACACAGCTTCCGGCAACATCAGGGTCCCAAGATCTTTTCTCTCCCGAGTGGAGAAAGTCTTCCTCTCCATCTCGCAGCATCCCAGCTGGTTTATATAATCCCAACCGCGGTGTTTTCCTGGAAGATAAAGCCGGTTGGCACGGAACTTCAAAGACGTTTTCATTACCGAAGCTGCGTCAGCTGCGACGCCGGACTTGCGTCGCCTTGGCCTTTCCCAGACGTCCCCCGGACGAACGTGGCGCTTTCTGTACCCCCCGCGATTTGCCCTCAGTCCTCAAGAGGGGAATTCAGAGGTGCAGAGCCTCCCCTCGGCGCAGCCAAGTGTCACAGCCGCTTGCGTTTATCATTAGAGAGATGGGCCGCTTTCTGGGCGGACCGCGGCGAGGGAACGCTCGGCATTCAGCGAAGAGCTCTCGGAAACATCCAAAGCCCGTTCTCTTTGAACAGTCCCGCTTGTTTCTTAAAGAATGTGCATTTTTTGGACTTGAATAAATGTTAAAAATCCCCCGTGATCTTGCCCTGGGTTCTCTCCTAATTTTATTTTCTACATATATTGTCTTCCCGGCAGCTGCCCATGTCGGTCACTGTGACACTCTTACGGACTTAAGGGCGCCGGTTATATGTTAGCTGCGCCAGATTCCACTGAGATGGGGTGAGAGAAGTGGTCTGACTTTCAGATGCAGGGACGCAATAGAAAGAAAGGTGCGGCATCACCGTCGGCCCCCTCGAATCCCACCTGCTCGGGGACGGCGTCTGTATCCAGGCGACGGACAAACACAAGCGACGCCTTCATGCGATACACGAGCGATGCTGCGGAATTGCGCAACTCGGGGGTCCGTATGTCAAGTATCACGTCTATGTTTAACAGCAAATGTTCCAGCTGTGGGGGGGAGGGGGGGCGACAACCTGTTCAGCTTCACTTGGGTGAGTGATAGGATATGACAGCAAGGTACAAGTCCTGAGGCGCGGTACCACGGTAAAGGCCACAGACTTCTGCCGCCGCTGCGGTGGTCTTGTTTGAACCCCTGTGGACCCCCATCAACTCTGGGCCGCTTTCAGGGATGTCAGCCACAAACAGCCTGGGGGGGGTCCTAAGGAGGAGTCGCCGACCTTTGGCGAGGTGATTCTGCACGTTTGAGCGATCGGTGTTTGCGGGTTGTCTGTCTTATAGGAGGTTTTGCAGGCCACAGAGAGGCAGCGTCGAGAAGAGTGAAGATGAAAGCTTCTCCGGTGGCCGGTTAGATCCTCTGCACGTTCTGCTAACTGTGATGGCGCGGTGGGCTGCTGACTGACCCCGTAATACGAGTCGCACACCCGGCTATGCCCAAATAACCGCGATTTCACCCCCAAGCGATCCGCGTGTGTCCAGGGACGATGAAGAGGCTGCCTTTGTGGAAGTCAAAGTCCTGCAAGGACACGCTGAACACACACCTGCGTACATCTGGGTTCGTCTGGTGCCATTTATTTTCCAGGACAGCAGATACACTATTAAATTCCGCTGCGCGGCGCTCACGTTACTTCTGGAGATCCGACGTCACCACGCGTTCCACGGCTTTGCCTGAGGAACCCAAAAAGGTCCCTCTGCTTTGGTCTTCAGGTACGCATGAGAGAATCAAATAAAATGTGGAGGAAAAAGGTGCTAAAGTAGAACAAATTTAATTCTTCCAGGAGTAATTCATTGTTTTTTTTTTTTTTTCAAATTTTCATGATATCTCACTTCACCGCCTTTGACATTTTCCATCTTTGCTTCCTCTGGTCCACGCACCCGTTCCCTGGCGAACACGTCTTGTGTGAGATGGGGGGGGGGGTCCAAAGTTGACCCAGAAAGCGGGGAGGTGGAGACCGATCTGAATATCTGCTGAATAAATTAGCCCCTCGACCAGATCCCATCAAGTCTCTTCAGCATCAGTGTGAACTTTGCTGAACTTTGCATCAGCTTTAACATTAAATAGGTCTGAACACAGTGCAGGCTGGCTGAAAATGGAACAAAAAAGCACGAATCAAATTCTCGTATGATGACATTTCTCTGTCAGGGAAGGCAGTTTCACCGGAACAATTCAGGATAAGTATCTCCTTCCAACGGAACTGCAGCACTGCCCCTCCAGCAACCTTTGGGTTCGACGGAGAGGACGTGTGACCCCGGTGGCATCACCGCTCTCATCAATGTGTAGCAGGAACCTCAGCTGGATGAAGAACAATGCAAACGCAGCTGGAATCGTGGAAAGAGGAGAACAATGCGTGGTGTGAGCGGCAGGAACGTGGAGAGTGTGAGCCTGGTGGATTGTTGAGGCTTTACTCCAGTAGCCGGAGTGCCGCGTCACCCACCAGGCCCTGACATCTCTGAAGCGCGATCGGTTCGGTCGATTGAGCTGGGGGTTCTGAGAGCTCTCGCGGACCGAGAACATCTGGGGAGCAGCATCACTGTGTGAACCACATGAGGAGCCACACTTGTTGGAGGGGTAACTGAAAAGCCAGGGGTCTGAGGTGTGACCAAAGCCTGGGACTTCACACACCGTCAGATGTGCCACAAACACCTTCAAAGCTCTGGGAATCTCATCTCTGGCGAAACAGTCTTGTTCTTCTCTGTCGTGACGACTGGGTTCTTCGGCGCCCTGCAGGGGACAACCCCCCCCAAAACGTCTACCTCTATAAGGCCTGGTCTCCAGAGTGATCACGCCTCACATTTATCCCCCACATTCATTATCATTCATGAGGCTCCAGGGGGCTCCAGGCTGGTGTTTGCTGAGTGGTGTCTGTGATTCAATGACAGTTCGACCTAAAAAGGATGAAAAGCTCTTCTCGCCGGTTTGGGGACGAGCAGAGAGACGTATTCGTGTGAAAGACATGTACATTGTGTGTCTGCAGACACGTTGGCAGGGAAACGAAACAACACGTCCGACCAAATAACCCGTCCCTGCATCTCGGCGGGCTGCAGAAGACCGACGGCGCCGCCGCGTTTCATTTCTACACCTTAAGTTACCCACAAAAATCCGGACACGAAACTGCTGTCGGAACCAAAACTCCAGACGCTAAAATGCACCAGCTGCGCTGCATGTACTGTACATATGCTCTCCAAAAATGTTGTTTTATGTAGACATTACATTAAAATATTTTAAAAGCTTTTGTCACGGGACATTTCTTCATTTTCTCCTGGTTGTATGCAATGGAGAAGGACCTTTGGAGAAAACTCGGCCCAACTCTGCACCCACGGTTTGCCTTTAAACAAAGACGATCCGCCTTTTCTATCACTTTACTCCATTAAAACCCACACCCAACCGGCCCTTTGCATTCAACGCGTAACGTTAAAAGAATACACCGTATTTAAACACAACGCCCTTCGGAGTCGGTGGGTGGTCTGTGAAGTGTCGACTTTAATACTGTCTGTCGGCGCGAAAGTTAAAAAGCAAAGTCAAAATACCACTAAATTTCAATCCGCCGCAATATTTTCTCACAATTTATTTAGGGGCGTCACGTCTTAAACGGGGCTCACGGCCTCCGAGAGGTTCAAAACCCCTTATTACACAGGGACCTGTGTGACAGAGACAGATTTCCCGTGTATAAAACGCGGCCCAGATTTCCGGTGGGACTGGTGAGTTTGAGAACTGCACCCCTTTATGGCCTTTTTGGAGACCTATCTTGGAGTCGTCTACTATCCCGGCACGGTCACCTCCGGTTAGGCGCCTCGAATGAACCGCGGTCCTTCGCCGTGCGTTTCTGGGACGGCAATTCGACTCATTTCCGTAATTCCCCCCAGAACAGGCTGCGCCGAAGTAAAGGATCTCAGCAGCGTCTTTGAAGCCGCCGTTCTTTGCTGCTGATATGTTTGAAAGCAAATTGAACGTTCTCCTCCATTCATGGGAAAATGAAAGGGAACAGCATTTACTTTCATCCTCTTAGACGGAAGCGGTGCCTGTAAGAGTGGCGTGAAAAGCATCTTCAGCCGGTGCAGTCAGAGCGCTGATGGATGGCGCCGTATCGGCATAACCTGACTGCGGTACAGCTCCGACTGTCTTCTGATGCAGCGACGTTCCGGGACGGGAGCCGCGGCGATACCTGGCAACGGCGGGGTTTCGGCGGAATGCTTAGTGTACGTTCTGGTCGAGGGCTCCCATCCGCAGTGGGGTTGTTGAGGTCCCTCGCTGGGCCTCCTTTAAGCGGAAGAGCGGTTGAGGTTGGCTGGGTTCACCCAAGGCTGTGCCCGTGGGACAGCGTGGCTTAGTGTGAGTTTACTCACCTTGCCTGTGAGTGGCAGCTGGACATGGTCCCAGGCTTCATCTCCTTTAACATCTTCACCAAAGTCTCCTGAAACATAGCGCAGGGATTAAGCATGTATTGTAAGCAGCTTTACGGGCTGATCTTTCAAAAGGCTGCTCAGCCCCTCTTAAAGGTTCTCGAGACCCTCGCGTCACGATGCCGGTGAGGAAAAGCCACACGGCAGAAGAGAATCCGCTCATTGTCACGCAAGCGAAAATGGGACGTTCTGAAACGTGGCGTCCGTGTTTGGTTCCCGTACGAACAAACCGGCTGAAAGATAAGGAAGCCTCGCCTGCTTCCGTCCTCGCCTGACTGGATCTGATAGCCGGAGCCACGGTTTTCATAGGATTTCCATTCCTTCGGAGACAAACGGCGCGTGCGTCCGTAATCCTCGCGCCTCGGAATAAACTGTTTGCGTCACTCCCGGGTTCGCCGCGTCCTTGACGCACGGCCTGCCTTTGTTCATAACTCAACACCTTCCCTGGCTTCCCTTACCGCTTATTCCCTCACTAACATGGACTTCAACCTGACTCAGTTACTCCAGCAGTAAGTCAGTCGTAACCCGACCAAACCGGGTCATTTTCAGTTCGTAAGTTATATCGCACGCACATCTTCCTGCGGTCCTCCGGCTGTACACTCGACAAAAAGCGTGCCTTTCCCATTGCAGGGGGCCTCTTTTTACCCCCAGCAGTCCAAACATGTGTGTTTCTCCCGCACTGGTGGTTTCCGGTTGCCGGCAGCGCGTGAATACTTCGCGGCGTGTGCGCACGTGATGCGTCGCTCTGCTGCCAACACCACGCGTAAACTGGCATGTGAACAAAAATGAGTCAAAAAATATAATAGTACAATGTTTAGTACAATGTTTTACATTTGCTTGTAAGAAAGAAAGTGTAACAGCACAAATATATGCAGGATAAATATACATACACATGCATATGTTAAAGGCCCCACAAATAAATGCTTCCTGCATCTGCCTGTGTTCACGTGGGTTTCCTCCCACAGTCCAGAGACGTGTGTTTCAGCAGGACTGACCACTATGCGTGTGAGGCTGTTGTTTTGGAGGACGTGTGAACGACCCTGGAGGTATGAGTGATTATAGAGAGTTGACCGCAGAGCATCTCGGTCTCCGAGTCACCCTGGATAAAGGTGTGAGCTAAATACTAACCGCGAAACCCTTCGCCGGAGAAAGGCATCCGCTGAATGAACAGACGCAAACGTCTCGGTGGATGTCGGGAGACCCCCGAAATCCAAAACCGATTTGGACAAATAAGGAGAAACGCAGCGAAAGCCGAAACGGGAGCCTTAATCTAAAGCCCTCGTGAAGCTGAGTTCTCGCCCCTCAGAGGGGAATTTCTCGACCCGCAGGAGAAGGCCAAAATCCCGAGGTTAACGTTCAAGGGTCTGATAGAAACGAACCGGAACCCGGGCCGTGTCTCTGCGTGTGTGGGTGGAGTAAACCCGAACTTCATGTTTTGTTTCTGTCGATAACTTTTCACAAAAAAAATGACCTTTGTGCTGTTTGGAACGCTCCGGAAAGGCACTTCCAGAACGTCATCAGTGCCTGACCCAGGTATTTCAGTCCCTGTATTTATGAAACACATCCTGAGAGCAGCTCTTCAGGCGCCACTGTTGTTTGTAGGTCCCAAGCAAAATGTTCTTGGTTTGCAATACGTGTTCTTATCCATCTTTCACTGTCTTCTTCGTGACTTCCACCCCGAGTCCACACCCGGCACTCTGACGGACCCATAAAACAATTCCGACGCGCCACGAACTCGAGTTTCAAAGAGACGGACGGCGAATCCGTCCTCCCGGACGGAAGTGAGATGAACAGACTGACAGAACGTGTGTCCTGGACAAACTGCCAGTCGTCGCATTTGCGCAGTTTTATGGGACCAGGGTTATCGGATCCGGTTCTGGCTGACTTGAGGAAGCGCACCGAGCCGCCTGGGATGAGGTTCTTTCGCGTCGCTCAAAGATACCTTTTCCCCGATTTCACACTGATGCCGGTCACCATGGAGACCCCAGCCAGGGCTTTATTTATCCCATTTATTGACAAAGGAGAACAGATCCCATCTGGCTGCGGCCAGAAGCAGCGAAGCCCTGCGGCCGCCCTGTGCACGGCTGTGCCGTGATTTATTAGGGAAAAATATTTATAGTCTAAATAAAGAATCGCAGGCGATATGGCAGACACCTTCGGCTACAGCTTTGCCAAAACGCTGCTATCCAACAGGTGCCTTTCGTGCGGCGTGGCGGGACTTGGGGTCTAAAGCTGCCGGACCTTTATGACACCGGTCCACCTGGAGCGCTGTGATCCGAGGTTCATTGAATCGGGGGGATCGAGTCGGTCTTAAGAGCCGCGCGGCGCCCCCTTTCAGACAGACAGAGGGATGGTGCGAAGCTCAGCTGATGCTGGTGCTGAGGAGGAGGCCGTCACACCTCTTGGGGACGACGGGGAGGCACATTTTACCGCAGTATTATCCCGGGAACAGGACACCTTGAACGTGCGAATAGACCGGAGCTGAAAGTGGCTTTACATTTTTTTTTAAAATGAATTATCAGTATTACAGGAAATTTTCCCAAAAAATGTGTTTTGCATTATACACATCTCTGGGATGTGGTTGGTCGTTTTGTGCGAAAGAACACGCTGGAATAAATCTTCCGAAATGCGTTTTGCGCCCCCCGGCAGGAGTGAGGGCTTTCGCGCGGCGCTGAAGGGAAGGGTTGTGCCGCGGCAGAGTCACCCGAAACGACTGCGAAAAATTAACCGCCTAATTAATCCTGGCTGCGGTGGGCACCCGGGGGGGGGGGGGTCTCCATTTCATGACCCCTCTCCCTCCCACCTCCCTTTCTGCAGGTCCGCTGTCATTCTGCACCTCTCCACGTCTGTCGCCGGTCACGCGCAACAGCCTCCCGCCACAGCCTCCCGCCACATGCCCTCCCGCCTCCCCGCTGTCAGGGTTTCCCACCCCCTGCAGAGGACGACCTGCAGTAACCTTTCGGGGCTTCGTGCGCATTAGCGTGGACGCTACCTGCTCTCGATCGAACGCCGGGGACGTTGTTTGCACAGGAGCGCATTTGCACCCGAGTGCACTCACGCGCTCGGAGTGTCAGAGTCCCGTTGGGAATAGAGGCTCGCTGGCGTCTACTGATGCTGCATTCTGGGCCCTGTTGTACGGTGTACGCACTGGGTTTATGTGGACCACCCCCCCTCCCGTGTTCCGGTTGAGGACACGCCTCACCAGCTACGTGAAAAAAAAATCCGTCAATAGACCCCGAGGGTTCACCGCCAAACGCTGTGACAATTTTCCAGTTAAACTGACTTGACAGTGTTGCCCGCCCTCCCTGGCCTGTTTCCGCTGACTCTCGACGTACGTAATGCTTTGTGATGTTGCTGAAGGTTTCCACAAAACAGGCGGCGGAGAGGATCCAAAAGGTTGGGTGAGGTCAACCCGATATGACGTCTTTCCATCTGACTCTGCAATGGAAAGAGAAGGGAGGCATTTTGTGAGGCCAGAATGATTTGCCTTTCGATGTCACCGCAGATCGAAACGGGCGCATTTGTCTTTATCTCCACTGCCCAGCACTTAGCCAGCGCTTCAAAACTGTGGAGGTGATGTTGCAGGACAGCGTAATACATGCTGGTGAAGGATACACCCTGGCAGCAGCTTAAATGGAGGAAAGTTCTCGCTGCTGTTTTGTGTCACTGTGTGAACCTCACTAAACATGGAGAAGAGAAGGAAAAGTAGACAGTTGGCTGCGGAGGTTAGAAAGAGGGTAACGGTCAACATAATGGCTGCAAGACCATCTCCAAAGAGCTTCATGTTCCTGTGACCACTGTTGCCAATGTTGTCGAGCAGTTTAAGGCCGCTGGGGCTGTAGCCAACATCCCTGGACTGAGAAGGACTGTTTGGAGGGGGGAAAAAAACAACAAAACAGATCCAAGCTGACCTTCAAGCTCAAGTCGCGGCATCCATCGCGGTCTGAATGGAAACAGGCTCCGTGGTAGAAGGTGCAGGAAAACCCAGATGTACAAAGAAGCCTGAGATGAGTTCACCAAAATGCATCATCACAAGTCACAGACCTTCTGGGAGAGTTTCCTTTCCTCAAACAAAAACAACGTTCGAGGACTTTGGTAGGTCACACCGACTCTTTGTTCACAGCAACCAAAACAAAGGTTTCAAAGAAAACGACGCCGTCTGTACCGTGAAAAACACGGAGGAGCTCGGTGATGTTTTGGGGCTGCTTTGCTGCCTCTGGGGGTCGTGAATCCTTGCCGGACCTGATGAAGTCAGAAGACCATCGAGGCGTTTTGGAGAGAAACGCACAGCTCAGAGAGGTCTCAGTTGGAGGGACTTACGATGCTAGTTACAACGTCTCACCCGTTTATGCAGCTGGATCACTGTTAGTCGAACAAGTTAGAACTAGTGTTTTACTCAGCAGTATATAAACAGGCCGTGAGGTTTGAACGTGAACCACTACACTCCTGACTGCCACCACACAGCACCTCCAGTTTGGGGAGGGAGGTCCTTTTCTGTCTCAGCGGACGGAGGTCCGGAAACAAATGGTTTATTGATTCAGGTGTGGGAGAGCTGGGCTGGTCTGCCGAGCCCAGACCTGCACGGCATCGAACACCTCAGGATTGAACTGTAATGCCAGCCCCATCGCCCGACACTGGTGGCTGACCTCACGGACGCTCTCGTGTCTGACTGGGAGCAAACGCCTGCAGCCACGTTCCAAAACCTTCCCGGAAGAGGGGAGGGGGCTATAGCAGCAAAAAAGGGGGGCCCAAATCCGTACTAACGCCCGTGGTTTTCAAACAAAAGTTTTCAACAAGCACGTGCAGCTGCGGCGTTCGTGCGTCCGGATACTTCTGGCCACGGCCCTTTTGGCCGTGCGGTGTAGGTTTTCTGTCGTGTCTCTTTGCACGTCCTGCAACAAGCTGTGCCACACACACTGGGACAGTTTAGCTTTTTCTCCAAAGCAGAAGCACAAAGTACAGAGAAAACATGGCGGAGAACAGCAGCGATAGGTTCAGCTCCAGCACATGGGGTTCACGGCAACTTCGCCCCGCCATACCCCTATGTGGGACCCCCAACCGCCCCCGTCCATAAAGCAGTAATGACCCATTGCTTCATATCTAGTACTCTCAGCGTGCCTCCATCTGCCGTTGCCCTTTCTACAGCAAAATTATCCAAGCTGTGGGATCAAATGCCGAGAAAGAAAATGAATGCGTTATTACAAATTCGGCCTCCAGCGAATCCACAACAGCTGCCACAAAAGAGGCTTTTGGAGAAACTCGCTTGTGCCAAATACAAAATGGCTCTAAACACGATCCACAGAAGATGATCGGTCCTTTGCCGACGTGCTCACCAAGACGTTGCCTTCACGGCTTTGACTCACATCTCGCAAGCTGCAAACTGCATAAAAAAAACGGGCCCACACTCGCACCGATGTTCCCCGGACGTCGAACGCCAGCGTTTAGGCTCAGCGACAATCGGATGAACCTCCACGCTGTCAGCGGAAGGAGGGGTCAAGATCTTGCGGCTTTAGACGGTCGTTCAAGCGGCGTCGTCGCTTTCCTTGAACGAGACTCGTGGCCGACGTAGGGAAGCGGGTTGTGGATCTCGGATCAGAGACCGCGGAAAGAAAAGTTCCGCAGTACGTCCAGCGCTTTTCAAACGGAACTGTTCGCCCTCTCCTTGTCCTTGGCCTGCGGTCCTCTGCGGATCAACGCGCACGGGAGACGGCCGACAGTGAGGTGTCCCGCTGCGTCGGCCTCCGAAAATGAGGCTGTTTGCACCGTGGGCCAAACGCGCAGGCCTGGTGTCATCGCCCCCCGTGGAGCAAACAACCGGTTTCTGTTATGCTTCAGCTCGAGGGTGAAATCTGGTAACTATAACATCTTGTGGGCACTAAATATTAATATTAATTCATTCTTAGTAGCTAAAACACCTTTATGTACAAACATGAGGTAGATCCAGAGGAAAATCCAGTTTTTTTAATTCATCGCCCTGTATGAGCGATTCATATTGGACAATTATTTTGTTGTTCTGCCTGAGCGACGAATAGATTTAAGACACAAGATGATGTCCGGATTGCTGCTCGGGATCATTCACAGGCCGAGGGGGGGAGAGTCACCTGCGATGGAAGACATGGTCTTTACTTTTGTCCGCAGAATCCACAAGCAGAGGAACCCAGGCTTTCGTCGTAATAACGGAAGGCGGTTTAATCTTTTCAAATCGACTCGCTCGCCGTTTCCGTAGATGGGCGGAAGGCAGCGATGTGATCCCCGTCAGGAGGCACTCGTGACTTTTACTGCACTTGTTCAAGTTCCCTCCGACGGTCAGAACCGCTTGCATCAACCGGAGGGCGAAGAAGCCGCACTCGGTGACCCTCTCTGCCTTGTTTCCATCGGCAACCGGACGTCAGGGCAAACACACGGAACAGATGACGGTCACGTGACTCGACACGCTGTGCAGAAAGTGTGGCGACAGATGCAACGCAACCTGGCCATTGCGGCAACAGAGTTGGGAAGGTGGGTGTCCAGGAGAAAAAGCACTTTGGCAAAAGACTGGAAAGTGCTGCAGGATCCAGTGTCGGTGCCTTCGTTGGAGCACTAGTAGCGTTATGGTGGGTTCCCATCTTTGTTGGTGTCCTGCATACTCTAGATGTGTTTCTGCTGTTCTCCCAGACTCTGAAAGTGCTGGTTTACTTCTGGTGCAGAGGTCCTGCAGACCCGATTCTATCCAGCATCTCCCACACGCACCAGTACTGTTTACCTTCTACACTTGAACATGAAGAGACAGGTCACTCCTTCACTTTCTCTAACCACTAGTCCACCTGAAACACACATTTTTGGACTGGGGGATGAAGCTGGAGCACTCAGAGAAAATCCCATGCAAATACAGGGAGAAGACGCAACCCTTAAACAGACTGCTCTGGATTCAAACCTGCGCTCAACCACTCCAGATCCTGTGAGGCAGCAGTGCATCCTGCTGTGCCACCATGCTGTGTTCGGGTGACCCCCATGATATAGAGGAAGTAGAAATATGCTGAGGACTGATTTGAGGGATTTAGCCCCATTACCATGATCCACATCCTGTCCTGAGCATTTAGAAAAAATTTAATAAAATATTTGACTGGTCAAGATATAAGCATAGAGTTTATGCACAGGCTATGAAGTGATCAGATGTGGATCAACCTATGAAAAGCTCAGATGTAGATCAGGCTATGAAATGATCAGATGTGGATCAGGCTATGAAATGATCAGATGTGGATCAACCTATGAAAAGATCAGCTGTAGATCAGGCTATGAAATGATCAGATGTAGATCAGGCTATGAAATGATCAGATGTGGATCAGGCTATGAAATAACCTGATGGTAGAACACTTGGAACCCAATATGTTCATATACAAAAATCAGATGTCCTGTGGGTCCATATGAAATAATATGTAGGACATCTGAAAGTGTCTCATATCTGTCAAGGATGCCGTTGTGATTTGCTCTTCTCCTCAGCCAGGAGACGGCTGCCGCTCCGCCCATTATCTCCAGCTGGGTCATTGTTGATCGACAATAATAACACTTTACCTTAGTCTGTTGGTAAAACGGCCGTGGGTTTACAGCAAATAACACAAACAGGTTAAGTTAACACTGAGCTTAGGCTGAACTAACACGTGTGTCTGCATGGAGGCCCTGGCAGGCGGCACAGTTTTTCTCCACCCGAGTCACGCAACTGAGTGACTTAAGACCACATCTACCTTCCTCATAGCTGCTGAGATAAAGGACATCACCTGTTATGACACCGCAGCAATTCTGCCTGCTTTTATTAGGCCCGATGTTTTATTTGCACAGCCGACACCTTCATGTAGGGCATATTACATCACCTATACATCTATCTGCCACGCAGTTATCGGGGTAGAAATGTACAGAAACAGCTCAGGCAAAGCCATTATCTAGGACAAGTTGCATAACATGCAGGTCTACAGTACTGTGCAAAAGTGTTAGGCATACAACTTCAGTGTCTGTTGAGAAGTACAGGTAGATCCTTATCTACCATCAGGGGGGTTTCTGGTTGGTCCCAAATTCATTCTGCAGCCTGAGAATGACCTCAAACACCCAATCTCAGTCATACACAACTATCTTGAGCAACAGATGGTCTGGTTCCCACAGCCCTGATCTCAACATGATCAAGTCAGTCTGGGAGGACATGCAGAGACAGTCAAAGTGTGCAGAAGAACTGTGGCCAGTTCCTCAGAATGTTTGGAAGAACCTACCAACCTCTACCTTAAACTGCATGCAAGTTTGCATAAGAGAATTGATGGTGTTTTAAAGGCAAAGGGTGGTCCCACCAAATATTGATCTGATGGAGGTTTTTTTTTGTCTCCTGCACTTTTTAGAAGGTTTATTGATTAATAAGTATTCATGGCATTATTTCTGGAACCATCCTCGCTGTATAGCATTTTTCCCACAGGTGCCTGAGACTTTTGCACAGTGCTGTATATGGGCTGCATTAATCCAGGGGGAGATGTAGATGTGTAACTCAGGGAAAGTGGTTTTTAGTCAAGGAGACCCAAATGCCGACCCGTCTGGGGTCCGAATGACACAGCGGCGACTCTGTCATGGGGATTCACAAGTTTACTTGACGGATCGGCTGATGCTAGAGCACGTGGTCCTCCTGGAACCGGCCAGATCTGGTATTCAGCCCGCGGCAGCGACTACCTGTGGATCTGGACTAGGAGAACTTGGGGTGGGGTCCACGCGGTGATCACGGAGATCCGACGGGTGTTACCCCCCGAGCGACCGTAATGCTAATCTTCCCAGCCCTGGGATGAACTCAAATGGAAAAGTGACACAGAAACGCACCCGTTCAAGGCGGAAGGCCAGCGGTGAGCCACGTCCAACATTGAGTGTTTGCAGGACTGGCTGTGGAGGATAAAAAATGTGTGGTAAATATGTACTTTTTGCATTTGGCACAGAAAAGATGCAGCAGGCAAGTTCTCCTCCGTGTGAATGAGACATAACGCAAGACGGTGCCAACCCTTTAAAAAATAATGTCAGACGGCTGTGTTTGCAGAGATGAACAAAACACGCTGGCTAATCAGCTGGAGATGCCGCCTCCTGTGTGTGTGTGTGTGTGTGTGTGTGTGTGTGTGTGTGTGTGTGTGTGTGTGTGTGTGTGTGTGTGTGTGTGCGCAGTCGCTGGACTCTTCAGCAGCCTTTTCTCTCCATAGCAACCGCTCGCGCTCCCGGCGCCGGAGCAACGGTCCAGCTGGGTCACGGCGCCCTGTTCTGCCCACCATTCTGGGCTGTTTCTCAAGTGTTTACCTTGGGAAAGAGCAAACCTGCTTCAAACAACATCAACACAGGACCACGCGGTGAGAGGAGCAAAGCCAGTTGGAGAAAATTGGGAAAAACGTTTTTTTCCGGCGTGAAAAATGATTTTAGCTTTTCTCACCGCAGTGGTTTTTGACCAGAGGTGTGCTGACCATTCCACATGTTTCCCAGCCACCATGATGGTCAACCAGCTGCAAGATGCATTACCGGAGAACCCTCAAGGCTACTTCAGGTCACTTCTCACGCGCTCATACATCGTCGCAGTTCAATATACGTATTTTCCCAAAGAAACGGTGCAATTCATGATCTGACTGCCTGCCGGTGGCATGTTGATACTGAGGTTCCTATCGCTAAAGCAAGATGGAGGCACTTCTCATAAGTCTGCACACCACGTCTCACAGCACAATTCCACAGTCAAGAGTTAAACTGAGAGTGTTCATCCTGAGTCTGCAAACTGAAAAATAAACCGTCCGTAGTTTTAACTTGTCTGCAATAGACTAGTATCGTGCCCAAGCTCTTTCCCTCCTGGTCTGGCACCAAGGCATTCTGGGATTGGCCTCGGGCACTGCAACCCTGACTGGGACAAGTGGTTAAGGCGAAGGAGTGAGAGAGTGTTACAATAAACGTCCTGATGGTCCACACCACGCAACTAGTGCTACACTTTTGTTTATATATATTCATTTTTTGTGGTGTAACTGTTTGTTAGTCTCTTGTTTATATTTTTGAATGTTTGTCTTTAACAATTTTAACTTAAAAGAGGAAGACGTGTTTAACACCCACAAAGGGAGGCTGAGCTGGGCAGCAGCCTGGAACAGGCCAGCGGACCAACCATCTTCTGCAGTGGAGTCTGCTGGTGAGTTTCCTTTAACCTTTTAGTTGGAGCCTTGGGGTTTGTTCTTAACTGTCTTAGATCTTTACCGTCATGTTTTGTGAATATTTGTTGGTTTCATGAACTAGTTTTAATTTTTACATGACAGGTTCAGTTATTTATTGTGGCGGTTTTTAATAAAGTCGGAGATGATGAACGGAGAGATTGTAACTGTCGAGTGGGACAGTTCGGTGGTGCTTGACACTAAGTGTCAATGCAGGTCCATTCTGATCCAGAAGACAAAAAAAACCAGTTCCACACAACTTCTAAGGTTGAAAGAAGAGCGAGTTAAGAAAGTGCCAGTAAAGCTTTGGTCAAGTTAAAGTTCTGACTGTAGTGGACTGGTTATATATTTCATAGAGCCTTAGCATAGTTCCGGATCTACCTAATGGTCCAAAATTTGTGAACGTGAAATCGATGGAAGATCTGACATTACAATAAATTCTGTCTTTCCTTCTGGGAGTCGCCGCCCGACTGAGCTCAGCCTATGTTGCACCAGCGACGATGACCGTCGAGACCGCGGGCTGACCGGCAGCTTTCTATTAACACCCACACAACATTTCGTCGACGTTTCCTTGATCGAGCCGCGATAAAAAGCGCTATCGACGACTCCGGAAAAACCCGTCTTCGTAAACGCGCCGCGTGCGGATGGCCGTGTGAACCCCGGGGGAGCGAGAGCGGCGAACGGAGGATTAGAAACGGTTCTTTAAGGGAAAAACAGCTGCCGCTGATGAAATATGTAAAACATCCCTCTTCCCTGAATGACGGCAAAGTGTGGAACTTGGCTTCAATGCCCCCACCAGAAGACACGATTAAAAGTGAGGGGTGGGGATTACGGCTGATAGTTTTCGCCTTATCGGTAATGAAGCAGATGTCTCCTTCTCCTCCTCGCAGCTGAGATGCTCGGTCTTACAGAAGAAAATGATTTAGAGATTTCTCTGATTCCACAGTTAAGCCAGTGCAAATCACGTGCAGGATTTTATGGAAACAGAGGAGACCCCCCTATTTTCTGCTGAAAATGAGCAGGGGCTGCAAGCCGTACAAGTAAATCACTGCGCTCCAACAAAATGTGGTGCTTCACGGAATCCAAACAGCTTAGCTGTAACCCTCAACAGTCCCACAGGTGCTGGTTTTCTTCTCGCAGCTGCCTTCATGCAGATTTGAGGTGGTCATAAAATGGCTGCTTCTCCACCGTTTCAGAAGAGCTTTATGTCAGGGCTTTGATGTTGTCACCGTGAAAGACATTTGCTCCATAGTTTCCTAGTGCTGAAGTGTGCCGAACTTGTTCAAAAAATGCTTCGCCTCCGCTGGTTTGATAACGTCAGCCTGGCTTTGGCCACTTCTTATTTGCCACTTCCTTCCAAGTCTCTCGTGGATTTCATCCCTATGGGCTGCAGTGAGTCAAGCGCTCAAGGAACCCAAGAGCCATGTTAGAAGACGTGGTTTTCTCTCTCCGGCGTGTTTGATTATCAAAGTTTCTCTGGCTTTTGCCAGGAAAGAAGCAGGTGGTTGGAACAGAGCATTTACATTGTTGTTGTTTTTTCGGTTCCTCAGATGACTCAGTTTGGTCTCTGGTGAGTGGGCTCGTGGCAGCAGGCCCCTCAATTCGTTTTAATCCCCTTCCACTCTGTGCACCACGTAGGCAGATTCAGCAGTGGCACGTTGTTTGGTATAACAGTAGGTTCTGAAGTAAGAAAAAAAGCAACAACTTTTGCAAGAAAAATCATTTAAAACCAGCCTTATGCAACATACCCAGCTAAAGGTTTGTTGTGTAAGATGCACCCATTCATAAATCAGGCAAAAGCTTCTGATCTGCAAGATGCTGCAAGATGTTCCCAAAAGGTTCTAGCAAATTGGAGCAAACAAGGTTATTAAAATTGCCTATTAAATAAAGTACTATTTAAAATTCTCCTTGCCCATGGGTTAAGTCTGAGCAGTTTCCTGAGCCACGAGTCTTATATCCGTGATCTTCCTTCTGAGGAGCTTTTCGACGACATTTGAGATCAGACGACGCTGTTCTTCCCCCCCCACGTCGACGTCCTGCAACGACGATAAAGGCTGAATCGTGGCGAAAGTTTCAGGCCGGCAACTATTTTTCATTGTCTTCTGGGGAGCTGACAGTTTCTGAGCTGTTTCAGTCACGTGTGGCACCAACATTTGCTCTTCAGGTGTGTCGTGCAGGTAGGTTCCTCGGAAACGCCGTGTCACCATGAAGTATCGTGTCTCCCAGCGGGAAGCACCGTAAGCCCAGTTGTCGTCGAGCTGTGCGAGTGGACGCAGCGCCACGTGTGAGAAAGCACGGGCTAAACAGCAGCATTATTAGCCACACTTAGCGGAGTCAAAAAGTCGTAGGACTGGCCCCCTAGTGGCGTTCAGGATTTATTGACCGTACTGCATATTAACAACGCGAACGACAATAAGATCAGAAGGGACAATCGTGCCACTGTTCTCTTGCTAGACTTGCATTCTAAAACACCGCATTCATTTCTAGAACAATCCAAAGCAGTGCAGCAGTCCCCCCCCCCCCAGTGACACACATCTCACATGTTAGTCCTCTATGCTGGACGATCGACACTTATCCTTACGGAAATTTAACGTCACCGCGTACGAGTTTCTACGCAGCTTCCGAAGGACACGAACGTTACAGTTGATCCCGAGCAGCATTATTAGCCACGCTTAGCAGAGTCAATAAGTTGTAGGACTGCCCCCCTCGCGACGCCCGGAATTTATTCACTGCGCCACACAGTGACAAGTGCAGCTCTGAATCTTTCCTTTCACACGAAAACAGCAGCAGACCCGATGTTCCCCTAACCCTGGCAGAATAAATAAAGACCTTTTAACTTTCCGACCAAACGTTGCCGCGGCGAACAGTTGTTCTTTCGTCCGATATTTCCCGGCTGTCACCCAAGTAAGCGTCACCTTTAGTGTGTTGCTAAGGGTGCAGAATACTGTTTTTAATAGCTTTCTGTGGCGCGATTTTTTTCTTCTCATTTCGCCGTGCATTGCGTTGTACGCCGAGCGAAACGTCCTCTTATTTACACTTTCGCGAGTTGATCCGACCTTAATGTCACCATCTGTGTTGCTGCCGCTCAAGGCTCGGGAGAACGTGCTCCTTAAAAATAAGCAGTCGGCAGTGGGTCAGAAATGAACGTGCATAAAAATATACTGCTGTGAATCCATTAGTTTAATTCTCCTCGCTCGAAGTGGGGAGGCAGACTTGGTGGAAGCTGTAAAAAAAAAAAAAAAAGCGGTGATAAAAATCGCACCCAGCCTCCCGTCCGCTTTCGGCGGCCGCTTATTCCATTACAGATGCAGTGATCTGGAGACAATGAGGAGAATCGCGGGGCGCGTGGAGCCATTATACCTGCAACAGATGACTGCGATTCTCTCCTGCAAGCTGCCGGCAGCTTCCATAAATCCTCTTCAGCTGGCGTTAAATGTTGCTGTTAAAGCTTCTTACACAACCAGAAGTGAGGTCATTCGTGGCTACGAGTCCGGGTCGACTGGAAGGAACTGCCGTCGCCTGCAGTTGGGGATACGTCGGAACATTTGGCGTTTTTACCGTCTACCGTTAGCTCGAACTGCGTCCATCTCCCCCAAGTAGGAGAACTTAGGAAAGGCTTTCCGTTTGAGATGAGCGCCGCCGTTCACATTCACGTGTTTGGCGGGTGTTTTACAGAGGAGGCTTTGCGACGTTTTATCGTTTCCGGGAACCCGCGACGCCTCCACGTCGGCTCGGTTGTGCTCTTTAAGGTGCGTTTTTTCCCGCCGACAATAGGACGCGTCGCCCCTCTCGGTTCCACGTGCCACCGAATTAAATGGAAGTAAAAGGATGGGGAGGAACCGAAAACCCACACCGTCGCCAACCGGCGGGCCTCAAGGACGACACGCGAGAGCGGAAACGCACGACTTCACCTTTTCTACATCCCGCACTTTAAAAACTCACCTCAGTTGTACATATTTGCATTTGGATGCTCATCCCTGGTCACTTTTGCTGCTTTAACTGATCCGCGCGTGTTACCGGATCAGACTCATTTGCATATTTGTTTGAATAAATGTTCTCTGTAAGAACGCAGAGCCCTTTACAACAACCCAGATTGTGAAAATATGTCATTTCGTTTATTGACTGTTTGTGGGAGGGGGGGGTGGTTTCCATGGCAACCTCCCTGAGGTGGAGGAAGAACAGCGGGACGGCAGAGGCAGGGAAGTGCCCCCCCCCCCCCCCNAGGGGGGGGTGGTTTCCATGGCAACCTCCCTGAGGTGGAGGAAGAACAGCGGGACGGCAGAGGCAGGGAAGTGCCCCCCCCCCCCCCGACAGAGGTAGCGTGTCACGTGGCATCCCCAGCCGGGATTTTGCCTGCCGTGTCAGTTGCGCCTCTCCGCTGCCTTGGCACGGCAGGCTCGGTGGAAGACGGACCGAGCGTAAGCGGGGGCCGGGGGTCAAGCCGCTTTCCTTCTCGGCCTCGTCCCTCCGTCGCGTGCGGGCAAAGGCTTCGGAGGCCTCGCTCGTGCAGCCCAACGAAGACAATTCGCGCGGAGGCGCAAATCGGCGCCGAACCCTCCTGGTCCGACTCACTAAACCGGCCATTCTTCCCCATGAATTAACACATAAAGGAAGAACAAAGCCGAGGGAAGGGTATCGCGGCGCTCCGGTTTAGCGCATCGAAACGTATTACATGCGAAGGCCTTGAGAAACGGCGTAAAGTCGTCCAAGGTGACATTTGGGTGCGTGCGTCTTCCCGCCTCGAACTCCTCTTCTCCTTGTTTCTTAAATGTCGGGCCGTGGACACGGCCCACTCACGGTTTAAATCAGACGGGTGGTGGCTGGCAATCGGGTGTGAAGCGAAAACTGCCGTAAATTCCCAAAGTTATCGTTCTGAACGTGATTAAAAGCGTGGCGTTTCCTGCAGCCTAGTGGTCCGGACATAAAGAGGGACCCGGTTATGAAATATGCGACAGTGACGGCTGTGTCCACTGCTCCCCCGTGTGGCACCGAGGGAGCGGCTCAGCAGGGGGCCTGTTGTGAAGCGCGTGCCGTAGGTGTCCGGTGTTAAATTATTAAACCCAAAAATAAATAAAACAGGAGGACGACTGGAAACAATAACGTTTCGGTGTACGTTTTCCGCCTTCTGGAACCCAGACAAATATTTCGTGCATTGTGCATCTACTGACATTTTACGCCCTCGGGACTCACAGGTTAAGACGCTGGTTTGTGTCAGTCTTATTTGCGGCCTCGAATGTTACTTCAACACAGGTCACAGTGCAACGGAGAAGATGGAATTTCTGTGATTTAAAATTTCCCGTTCTGGCCTCAGTCCCCCGCGTTCGCCGCAGTAGATGGCAGCATCTCATCAGTTTTCGCCAGTTCCTAACAGGGAAGTTGCTGCAAGTCCTGGCACTTTTAGGTTATTGTTTTATTTGCAAAGGACGGGTTGGTTTGGCTTAACTAGTCCAGGACAATCCCGGGACAATCCCGGACAAAGTGACCCTGAGTTAGACCAGTGCGGGAGCTTCTGTCCGTGTTTTCATCCCATTTTTGCTGTTCGCCCAAAGCAAATTACAGGTCTTGCACGTGTTTCTCACCAACGCCCAGTTTCACTGCGGCAATTCAGTGTCAGCACCTTTCCAACAGGTGTGGTGATGCACCTCTTGTGACTTCACCTGCAGTGGGCATTCCAATTCAGGTCCGCGTCCCTTAAACCGCTAAAACACCTGCTGAATCGCAAGGAAAACGCTCTCCTTTCACTTAGATAGAAAGAATGTGTCTTCTGGGGAGCTGACAGTTTCTGAGCTCAATTTCAGTCACGTGTGGCGCCGGCATTTGCTTTTCAGGTGTGTCGTGCAGGTAGGTTCCTCGGAAACGCCGTGTCACAATGAAGCATTGTGTCTCCCAGCGGGAAGCACCGTAAGCCCAGTTGTTGTCGAGCTGTGCGAGTGGACGCAGCGCCACGTGTGAGAAAGCACGGGCTAAACAGCAGCATTATTAGCCACACTTAGCGGAGTCAAAAAGTCGTAGGACTGGCCCCCTAGTGGCGTTCAGGATTTATTGACCGTACTGCATAATAACAAAAAAACAACAATAAGATCAGAAGGGACAATCGTGCCACTGTTCTCTTACTAGAATTGCATTCTAAAACACTTCATTTCTAGAACAATCCAAAGCAGTGCAGCAGTCCCCCCCCCCCAGTGACACACATCTCACGTTTTGTCCTTTATGCTGGACGATCGACACTTATCCTTATGGAAGTTTAACGTCACCGCGTACGAGTTTCTACGCAGCTTCCGAAGGACAGGAACGTTACAGTTGATCCCGACGCTTCCGAAGTGCCTGCAATGTGCCTCAGAGGTCTCTCTGCCGGATCGTGTTGTAAACCGGACGAAACGGCGGTGGTAACTGCACGGGAACCCGACAATTTCCTATCGAGCTCATGAATCACTGCCTCTTTCGCGCTTTATCTTCTCCCGACGCTGGAAAATGTCAAGCGGTCCATTTGCTTCTCCACACTAACTTACCCTTCCACCCCCCCCGACCCCCAAAAACGCAGAAACAGCTGCAAACAGCAAAACTGTCGCTTAACTCGTAACAGGCAGAGCATCTTTAATATTCAAACAATGGCTGAAACACAATGGTTTTTATTCCACCTCCTCGTACGACGGCATAGCTTTGCCGTTCGACCTTTTTCGTCGGCTTTTATTTTTTTCCTGCAGTTTTAAAAACGTGCAACGCGGCAAGAAACAAATCTGCCAGCGATGCACCGAAAAAACACAGACCGCTGGACAAAAGCAGAAGTAATCGCTGTTATTATCGCTCGCCATTTACGTCGGCCCACGGATTTTCCATTGTGTGGCCCAAGTGAAAGATTACAGTTGAGACTTTTCAAAAATTCCGTTTCAACGGCGCAAAAATTTGCCTCTGACTATCAAACCGGCGTTATCGTGACCGAGGGGCACCTCACAAAGGATGAAAAACTCGAACGCGGAGCTGCTGCGAAGGAAGTTCGTCTCACGCGCTTTCAATCCGAACACGTCGGTATTCAGTCGACGGGCCTTTTGAGTTTGACCTCAGATTTGGCACATAAAAAGCAGGCGACGCCACGTCACAGGTGCTGAGATGGATCCTGACTAGAATTTATCATCCACAGCAGCTGTAATTTCCTCCTGGAAGCCACTCCTTTTGTTTAAAGGCTGTTTGGGTTGAAAGAATGAGGCAGACGGTGTGAAGCCAGGGACTCAAATGGAATCTAAAATCCAAGCGAGAAGGAAGAGAGGAATTTCTGCCAAGCTTGGACTACGCAGTGGGGAGTTGGTTTGTCTGTTTTCTTACTGTCAGGTGGATCTTTTGCCTCCGCTAAACCATCAGAAGACCGATGAGCAGGAGGACCAGGCTCACCTCCACGGGCTCCACCGTGGTGGTGCCGCTGCCCGGAACGGATCGACTCAGGCTGCTCACAGGGACCTGATGTTTGGCCACGTAGGACCCCGATGTGCGCATCCACAGGGAGCACTGGTGGCCCCCAGTAGCACCCCCTGCGGGGATGCTGCCGGACACGTTGAACGTCCCATCGCGGTTGGGCTCTACGGAGTGGTGCAGCAGATCCCTGGTCAAGTTCCTGTCACCGTCAAAAAAGTGCACCTCGCCCTCTGGATAAACGCCGGAGAAGCTGCATGCCGTTGCGGATGAAGACGAGCGGTGATGGACGGATCGGTAACATTCTGCGGGCAAAAAAAAATAAATAAAATTCACTGGAACCAGATGGCTGACGCTCAACGTAGCAGCGCAGAATTGACAGGATACGGAACCACCACTTCATTGCAGGCATTCAGAAGGTTGTTTGTGAGCCCAGGCAATAAAGCGTTGATATCACCTCACACTCACGTCTGCTGTTCTGCTTATATCACAAATGAGGTGGATCATGTCGTCTCCTTGGAGGACCGACTCTGGAAGGTCAGTCGTAGTCACCCTAAGACAAGAGAAGAAGAGGGGCTGTGATCCTCACCCTTCAGCTTCACCGTGGCAGAGGCCTCCTTTATCCCCCTGTTGGAGCGGAGCTTGCAGATGTACTGGCCCTGATCGGCGGCCCGGATGTGCCTGAAGGTGAGCATCAGCTGCTGCCCTTGGCTGTAGACGCAATGGACCCCAGGCGCCTCGGTCAGATGTTCCAGATTATTGACCTCACACAGCGGTGTCCCGGTGTTCGCTCTGAGCCAATCCAGGGTTTCCACCAACACGGGCGCCGCCGCGGAGATGTTGCAATGCAGAGTGACGCGGTGGTGACACGGCGCCACCTCCAGGTCACTCGTGCTCAGCTTTACCAGGCCTACGGGTGGAAGGGGAGAGGTGCTCAAAACCCGGTCCGAAAACCTGGTGGAAACGGGTCTCGACCCGCTGCCGTCGTTTTTTAGCGCTGTTTGTCGGCGAGACGCAGCTGTTTCAGACAAATGTTACGGGAGCGACTGGATTAGCGGTTTCTTCGTGAAGGTCAATTCTACGCAGGTGACATCGGTATAAAAACAGGCTTGGAGAAGGTGTTCCTCAGCCCTACTCCTGGAGCTACGTGCCGTATGAAGTTTTCCCTCGACTGAGTGACGGGCGATACGGCTTAACCGATAATTCTCTAAAACTGATCATTTGGGCAAATAAACTGTTCCCTCAGCTGGCCTTGTCCATTTGCAGGACCTACACAGAAGGATTAAAGAATGCAGAATACATTTACAGCTTAGCTGCTCAGTTTTTAAGGAGTCAAACAGCCGAAAGGCTTACCAAGAAGCACAACTGCGGTTTCACGTCACCCAAACAATTCTAGCACTTTCTCCAGAAGCCACTTGGTTCGATGCGATTTGCACCACGGGGCCAAAAAACCCAACAAATAAGTAAAATTACGGTTAGGAAGGAAACACCTAAACAAGACCTTCCTCAACGTGGCACCTCAGTAAACGGCATCTCAGAGTACAATAATAAAAAAGCACCCCGTATAATACTCGATCCTACTTTACATCACTAGTCTGCTGTAGATGTTGTGAAAATTCATACACAGTGTGTGCTGTACCTTATTGCACGTATTGCAATGAAGTTGCCACTCGGGGTTTCTCCTGAGGTGCGTCATCCTTACAGTGCGGACCGAAATTTCCCTTCAAAATCCCACGGTGAACCCCCACGTCCGAGACAGAAATGAATTGCGACGAAACACTTACCGTCAGCCGCGACTTTGGCAGCTGCTAGAAGCAGCAGGTGAAAGACTCCTGTAGAATGCCATCCCGGTGCTGGATCCTCACCCATGCTGGCCCTTCAGTCGTAATGCAGACCACGGTTTATTGTCAAGCCCAGGATTTGCAGCCAGTCGATGCCCCTCAAGCAGTACTTACCTGGTCTACCGCCCCGCTCCGCGCCTCTGGACCGTATCCCTGCAAGCTCCTCCTTGGTGTATCATCGGGCGCCGATTCCTTATCGGATTCTGGTTAACAATCTGCCACGCAGATTAATGATTACTTTGGTACTTTGGCCTCTTCTGGTGCCGGGGAGGGGGGGCTCACCTGACGCGGGAAGTAAACATCAGAACCAAGGAAAGGAACGTTTCTCGTGTCTCACTGTCAATACAGGTGGTCTCACCAACACTTAGACGCATAGTTAGAAGAAATCCCCGCTTCAGCTAATCCTGAAAAGTCAGACCGATCACATAGACGTTTTAAGCTACCTGCCCCAGAAGAATGGGCTAAGAAGAGCAGCCGCTTGAGCGCATTTTACAGAATTCGGTAAATTTCAGCTGTAACTTTAATCATTTGAATGTTTGCCCTGAAGAACTGTGAAGGAGCCGACCTTCTCCTTGAGAGAAAGTCAAGGTTTTCATAGTAACGTATATAGCTCTCATAAAACAGTCTTATCTGGATCAAAGTCCCACACCGGTTTTTCCCCACAGAGGAGTTTCCTTATTCAAGGGAGCCATAATACCAATGTTTTGGAAACCACCCAGCTGTTCCAGTTCAGATGTTGCCTCAGTTCATTCCGACTCAGGCGTGCAGCTTTTGCAGTGACAATCCAGCAATTCCTCAAAAGTGAAAACTCCTTTCGCTGCTGGAGCTCCTACGGTGTCGAAACAAACTCCCGCATACCTGACCCTGAGGAGCTTCTTGCATTTTTCATGAGAACATATCGTGTTCAGTGCGCCTGTTTCTCGGTTGTTTTTCTTGTTGTCATTCTGCTTGTTCAAATTGTCTCTGCACTTGGAGCTGGAGGAAACCTGGGGTTTATGTGGCGCCTGACTGACCAGCGTCCGACATCAGCGCACCTTCTAAGAGTGAAACGGCCGCGCTGGGTCGCAACAAACTCTTTGTGTGATCTTTAAAAATACCCAGAAAACTTTATTCTGTGTTTTTATTTCACAGTATTATCATAGCATTCTCCTTTCTGTAAGCAGATCTTCTTGACCCATTTAACTGTCCTGATATTTGGGCGCTTTTTCGGGTAGGAGACGAAGCTCCTTCACCGCCTGTTTGGCCATGCTGCATCTCGACCTTGGCCGAACTGTGGAAGACTATGTGGTTGTCAAAAAGTCTGACTAGCAGCAAAAAATAAGACATAATTCAGTAACTTCAACAGGAGGTTGGACTCATTTCTTAGGCTTTGAGCCCAGTGAGTGCAGCACAGATTCATACGATGGAGTCAAACTAGGTTCTGGGTGTCTTTTACCGGGATCTACAACATTTCTCCTCATGGAATTCTTTTAGTTTATTCACGGTTAATGAAGGTGGAGCCTAAACTCCAGGTACCTGCGTGAGCGATTTAAGGTGCGATCTTTGAGCTTTAAAGACTGATAGTTCCTGTACTTGCAGTGGCGAAGAGCAGCATCGGTGCGTGACGCTGCTGCTCATCCGTGGTGCTCATGTCATCAGCAACTTCTCCTTTCCACAGCGTGACCAAACCCAGTTACAGAAACACATACAGACTACGGCAGGGCTGCAAGGTCAACAAAATATATAACACATATAATGCAGACCAAAAGAAAATTAATCTCTGTGTTTCCTTTGTATTAAATCACCCCAAATTTACAGATTTGCTCTTCTGACCACTGAGCTTTTAGTTCTTTATTTACCCAGCCAGCCACGATCTCTCAAAAAAGTGTAGCAGTGAAAAGGTAATAAGTAACCACATATTATCTAACCGCTAAACTGCTTTACCGTTGAAGTAGCTGTATTTAGTGTACATTGTCACTGTTAATGGCACAGGTGAGCACCAGGGAAGGGAAAAGTCAGCACCGACGACTTATCTCTAGAGCAGCTGCAGAGAACTTTATTAGTTCGTGCGCATGGGTGGGCCTCCCGGCACCAAACAAAGGATTCGGCACAGTTTTACAGGTTTACAGACACATCAACAATCTCCATACATGGTCAGTTTCCGGATTCTGCTGCACAGCTCGACTAGTGATTTACGTGCGTAACTCCTAATTCCCCTTTGTACTTGTTAACTTACGCTTCTTCGGGTCATGCCCGCACAAGCAAATTCTCCTGCAAGTGTCTGTTGCTAAACTCTAGCGTTGTTTACCACTTAGTCAGGTTAGTTATGTTCTCAGCTGCCCAGTTTATACCCATCCCTGCTTTCTTTCCCTCCAATCCAAGGCTGAACATTCTCCCATAAGGGCAGGGAGTTTTACAGCTCTTGGACAAACACATTCATGTCAGGGCGTTCTGCCTGTCAGGACCTTCTCATCTCCTCTTTTTAGAGCGGGCTCCGCTCTGCAGCTGGGGCATGGCAGTTATTTTATTTCTACTTCCCTTTTTGCACTGAAGTGGCACAGCATAACTTACAATGATTCCAACTCTCATGATAATAGTGTCTGATACCTCAAATCTTAACCCCAAAATGCCCATGTCAACCAACTACACAATTTCCTCTCACAATATACTGACAAACTTTATTACGTTTAAACTCTTTGAATTTAGTACGTTCGTGTGGTGTGTGTGTCTGTATGTATGTGTGACATCACTGCTTCTGCTTCTCCATGCCTGGTGACACAAAATCATACATTTTCGAAAGAGCAAGTCGCCTTTTTGTAACTTAATGAACTTGGCCACACAGAAACCTCGGCTCAGGGTGAGAAGGGCATGTCTGCCAAATTTCAGATCTGTGGGTCGAAAAGCGAAGCAGTGCATAAAGAACAAACAGACAGACAGACAGACAGACAGAGACACAAACAGGTAAGATAAAGATTTTAATTATTCTCTTTTGTTGTCAGTTGCCATAAAAAATGTCTACAAGGTTTACCCTGCAGTCATGTCTTATCAAACTTACACTTTGGAATTTGCATATTACATGTTAAACTTGAAATGAATCACAATTTTGAAATTACTCAATTATTCTGTACATTGAAGGCGTACCCTGCCTAGTCCAGGAGAAGATCTGGACCACTGTCACTCTGCCTTAGAATGAGTCATGACCTCCAGCGCCCCGCTGCCCGTTCCACTTAAACAACCCCGTTGAACCCCACCTTTCCCACTCTCCTGCACCTGATTTCTATTTGGACCCTCACCTGTCCCTTGTTATCTGGTCAGCCACCCTTCTATTTAGCCTCCTCCCTCCTTTCTGTCTTTATGAGGTTTCCCATGTCTCATGCGCATGTATGAAGTGGTGTTCTTGGTTGCTTAGTTTGAGGATCTTCTGCCTGGAATTTACAGTGCTGTGGTTGGGTGGTTGGTGGTGGGATTGTTTTCCCCCTGCATTCTTGCCTCTCAGCCTCCTGGTTGTGTGTTGTTGGGAGTGAATTGTGACAGAATGACTGTCAATGGCTGGATAGTTAGTTAGTTAGTTAGTAAATGAATGAGTGAATTTTTCTGAGACAGAAATGCCTGAAGGATGTGTAAGGTAGTGGGAGTCCCAAATGTATCCCAGAAGCACAGGGTGCAGCCTGGACCCCAGACCACCACAAACATCCACAGACTATAAGAGATTAAGAGTTTTAGCACTTGTCTATGGACTGTAGGATGAAACAAGACTGTCTAGAAGAAACCGACATGGATAGAACATGCACTGACTGGGCTGGATTGGAACCCACATCCACAATATTAAAAAAAAAAAAAAAAAAAAAAAAAAAAACTTTTGGTGCCAAAAAGAAATGTAGTTGTCATCGCTCCTTGCTGTAGCTGCTCACAGGGACCTTCAGAACACTTCTCAGGGACATGCTGTTTCTGAGAAGCAAGACTGGCGAGGGCCTCTTTTTCGTGCCGTAGCTTATTTACGCAAATGCAGCTTTTATATTTTTGCACATCGCTGGTTCTCAAGGGGAGGCTCGACCACTTCACCTACTGCCAGGTCTGAGTTCTCCGCCGGACTCCAACCTGCGAAAGAAACGCGTGGAAGCCAAGTGTAAAGCATAGCTCTGCAGCCGGCACCACCGGCTCGTCCTCCTAGCAGCCGCCAAAATATTATTTGGGAATATTATATTTGTGTGGGTACATCCATAAAACCAGGTCATATATTGGGAGCAGAGTTTGTGAATCGGAACCCGAACGTATCCGCGGTAACAACAGGACGAATGGTGAGGCCAAACCCTTGCTTGGTACTTCTGGTCCTTTTGGTGTGACGCGCAAAGATAAGCAGGACATTTCCAGCGAATTTATGTGCATTTAGTGAAACAGGGTCAGTTTTTCACACTTTCTTTGCGTGACCCTTCCAGTTTGCGAAAGCCACCGCGCCCCAGGGTGAAACGCCTAAAAAGGCCGGGTTTTATTTACCTCTGCCGTCCCACACAGCCTGACTGGTGTCACGATCGGTATCTGCAGGCTGAGGGAACTTCTGAGAGAGGCTCATTCCGAGAGGAGCTCCAGCCCGGACGTGAAGAGGGGATTAACTGCATCTATTTATGAGCGGATTCCCTCAGCTGTGCTCTGGGAGTCAGCCGCAAACTGGGGAAAACGGACTTTCTTAAATCCTACATGTCTTTTATTCCCACTCAAGAGCCGGCGGAGGCTTTGACACGTGTCTCCTGCTGCAGGCCTCTGCTGCCCGGGCGAAACCCGAGGTCAGTGCGGGATCAGCAGCGTGTGTTTTTCTCCCAGGGGTTCGTCCAGAAGAGACGCTTTGTGCCGCGTCAAAAGCGCGGTCGTCCCGGAAGCCGTGTTTGCCTCCCCGAACGGAGACGGTGTGGAGCAGCTGCCGGAGAGGAGAGCGTGTGCGGCGGCCTGCGGCTCCGGGTGAGCATTTCCCTCAAAATTAATAGCCGTGGAGATTTCAGTGACGGCAAAACAGATCAAGGTCACGCTGCCGAGAACCGATGGGTTAGAATGAGAGGCACATATGTAAAGCGGTACCCCTCTGCACCTCAGCTGCCAGCTACGTTCAGATCCGCCGTGTCCGCCTGGCCTTCTGCCCCGAAGCAGCCCCCGGAGGGCGCTACGGCTTGGAACAAGAAGAGAGGAGCGACTGGTGACTGCAGCACGCTGCACGTTTCGGATCTGCTCAGGCTGGGGGATCGGAGCCGTGACCTAGAAGTCTGGTAAAGCGGTGCGTTCCCAGCTCCGGCTCTCGGAGGACGGCAGCTCGTGGCACAAACTCCTTATTCATGTCTCTCTCGAGCAAACCAGAGCAACTGGGCTGTGTCTACAGAGCAGAAAAGTCAGTGTCTGAGGTGTCGTCGTGATATCGCTCGCCTGCCTGCCTTCAGAGGAGTGTGGTGATGTCCAGCAGCACACGTTTTGTGAAGCCAAACGGAGCAGCCTCATGCCGCAGGAGGAATCGCCGCATATTTATTCACTTCTGCGTAGCTGTTTTTTTTTTTTTCTTCTCGATTTGGTTGAACGTTTCACGATGTTTCGTGACGACTTTGCACATCTTAAACCAGTCAGGCTCGTCCATGCTCTGAAACAAAGGTAGACATCCCGTGATGTCTCATATTGCCTGGTCACCATGAAATGCATCATTCTGCTGTGTTCTATTGCAGGTCAGACTCGTGGTCATTGGCTGCTGTAAGATGGAAGAATGTTTGTTTCAAAACATCAAAACGGCCATGTTAACCCTCAGTCTTCCCTCTGATCCCAGGTGTTGCATAAGAGCCAAAATGATGGAGCTCATCGCTCAGGAAAACCTTCTCATTTGAAACTTGGGCTCAGTCGGATATCGTCCTGCAGCGAAAGGCCTCGAATCCACAACTCAGTGTTAAAATATAGTAGCTTCTGCTGATCTCCTCGATGTCCTTCAGTTGTCTAACACAAAGGGTGCACCTTCCACGCTGTAGAAAGCGGATGCACGATGTCTTTAGTATCCTCCTGAAAGAGAGTTTATCTTAAGCACTGCAGAATTCCAAGTTCAAGAGGAAACGTGAGGCGGCGTCTCGCGATGTTTGAAGGTAAAAACAAAAAAAAAAAAACGCTCCGCGCTCCATTTGACTCGGCCGCGTTTTGTTCACACAGTTCTTATCGCAGGGATGTGTGAGGCCTCTGACCTGGATGGCAGTTGGGTTCGGCTGCTTTGAGGTGGAAATGGTCGGCAGGCGGGGGGGAGATGATCCTCAAAGTGGATGGACTTCAGCTGGCACGTCGAGGCCTTCAAACCACCCGATCGCCTGCTGACCTCTGGCAGTGGGAGTACCTTCTCCTCAGGGAGCAGTGAAACAGATTTGAGGGCAACCCCCTGGTCGAGCGCACTCGCCACAAAGCTGGGGAGAGCTTCTTTGCGCACTTCACAAAGGCAGTGGTCACGGGGGGGGACTGCTGATAGAATTCTATAAAGCACTGTCTCCCGGTAGGAGGAAAATCGAGTGTTTTTGAGCCTGATGTCTCCCATTTTATTTCAAAGTCAGGACCGTCACAAATCACTGCTGCCTGTCACACGCCGTGTTTTGCCCCGCGGAAATCATACGCTGTCCTCTGATGTCGAGCGTGGTAATGGTGCGCCGTGTGTGTGTGCACTGAGCCAGAGAACCTGGGCTGCTATTCTTGGAAACTAACTGGGGAGAGAAGAAAAAAAAACAAACAAACAAAAAAAATAGAAACACACCACTAATTTATCTTGAAGCTCACGCTTTCAGGCTGAGCAGTTCTGCCATAGGTACGGAGTGACGGAACGCGTGAAACGCTGAGCTGGAAGAAGGTGTGTAAGAGCTCTGGGCAGATATGTGAAGGGGAGGCGAACAGGTATCTGCGGGGTACTGGTACGTCGCGCCAAATCCCCTCGAGGAGGACCGCGTTGCCGACGTGAGGGCGGTGGGCCCGCGGACTTCTCAGGTGGCAAGGTCGCAGGAGCGCTGTGCGCATATCGTAATATTTACCGATATTTATTTAATTTTATGCACGCAAAATTCCCCACGGCATAAAAAGGGCCGTGCAGCCACACACCTTTGACCGCCGCATCGTGTCCTTCAGAGCCTCCTTGTAAACATGAAGCTCCGCCCCTGGCTGTGGTGAAAGATAAAACGTGTAAAACGTTCATTTAACACGTAAAACGTACGCCGTTCAGCACCAAAGTAGACATTAAAACAGCGTGAGCGAAGACGTGCTGGCAGTTTCCAGAAAGAAAGGGGAGGCAGAGCTGGAGGACGGTAAAGTGAATCCAAAAACAGGGCCGCGCGGGGTCTCAAGGTGCTGGAGCAGAAGTTGTGAAGAGCTGCAGAGAACCGGCAGGAACAGGAAGGCCGAACGGTGAGAAACGCGGCACAAACAAACACTGTTACCGAAACATGAGCTGAAATCGTACACGCAGACTGAGCAACGGTGGTCACGCGAGGGCTGCTGCGGCCCAGGCCGTCACACGGCGTGACGTCGTGAGCCCCCCGCTGACCCAACTCCCGCTGCCTTGCACTTTAAGAGCCATAAATCGGACTATTTATGGAAGGAGCTGGAATGAAGAGAGTGAGAGGAAAACAGCACAGCTGCGTTCGGTGCGTTTTGCTCTTTCGTTTCGGAAACTTGTCACGTTTCCCTCAGTGAGCAGCATCTGCGATGAGAACTTCAACAGCTTCTGCTGCTGTCGCTTGTTGGGCGTCCGCGCCGGTGCCTTGTCAGAAACTGCTTAAACTTTATGGGCTGATGTCCGTCCTTTCAAGTCATTCTAAATGAAGATCCGTTTGTGGCTCTGAAGATATACAGGGCACGAGCACAAAAACATATGGAGTGTCTCATGTTCCCTGGTACTTGGAAGGTTTGTTGGTTTAACACGCTCTATTATAGACCCACTGGTATGAAATAAAATAAAAGCACTGAACTGGTTAAGTACGACGTGCTGCTATTAGCCTGAAGGTGTTTGTTCAGGCAGGACCACCGGATCCCAAGCTGACGTCGTGTCCGAGCTGCAGCAGAACACAGCAGACTGATGAAATTCACGATGACCGGGCAACGCGAGACACACTGGGACGTCTACCTTTCACACAAATATCGACGTGTATAAACAATTCTAACCCATAACGCAGTTTTAGAGATGTTTCCAGCTCCACCTCCTCGACGTGTCCTCCAAACCAGATATGTAGCCGTGCAGAGGAACCCGGTGGGCCTCGGTGAATCGGTACTGTAAGAGAACACAATTTCTTGCGTCAGCTGTGGGAGGGCCGCGCTGATGTCACGCCGTCGTGTTTTGACGGTTGTTCGGTGAGCCGGAGCGGCGGTCCTCGGCCTGCGGATGTTACCGTGAAGGTTCATTAACGCTCACTCTGTGACACCGTCTCCTCCCGTCCTGGGGGGGGAGGGAGGGGGACCCACGGCCAGCAAACATCTCCTATGCTTTCCCACTCGTAAATGCCCTCGTGCTGATGCGTGGCGCTTTGATGGCTTAAACCGCTGTGTTTAACGTAGAGATGTTTGTGAGGAGAGGCTTCAGAGAAGATCCGGACGCTCCCTGCAAAACCGCCGCGTTCGCCAAGCCAAAAACGCGGCTCGTGAATATACCGCAGAGACATCTCAGCTCTGGAAACGCGTCCGCCGGGTGGGGAGGGGGGTCCTTGTTAGTGTCGCTTGTACGCCTGATCATCACTCGCCCTGCTGCTGTCATTTCATTTGTACGGCTCCTGTCAAAAAAGTGTGCGCATCTCAGAGGTGGTGCTGGTTGAATTACTTCTCAGCTGAGTGTAGAATTAGGTGATCAATCATCTTGACGTGATTTTTTGTTAAAGCCCCTTTCGTTCTCATAAAGGACCCTTTTGTGGAGTTAAAAAATGCCTGGATTTCTTCTCGTGATGCATTACCTAAGTAATAATAGCAAAAATACGACAAAAACGCAGGGATTTATTCACTGTTATTTTAAGCAACCTAAGCAAAACTTTATGTAGGGCATCCTAGGATAACAAGGACATCCCATAAACCAAAGAAGCCCTTTGAAAGTGCGCTGGCTATGTTTTAAGCAACATGCTGTATTTTTCAAAATCAAAGTTAAAGCCTTTGACCTGTTCCCTTCTCGGCACTTTGCTGCGAGCGAGCAGCTCGCCTCAACCACCGCCTGATCCACAGGTTCTAAGCAGCAAGCTGCCGGCTCGAGTCACGGCAGACGTGTCGCGCCAGCAGAGACGTGAGTGGCACCGGAAAGGCGACGGTGTTTTACGGAGAACCACAGGAACCAGCTGCCTGCGCCAGACCAGCTGCGAAGACAGAATGCTGAGACGACGACGAACGCATCTGGTTGACTTCGGACCTTTCTGACGCCTCTAACCTGTCCACTGCAAGCAAACCGGATGTGGTAACTGGTCACCGGTCAGGTCTGCAGCCGACTGTTCGATCGCGCCGCGCTTAAAACGGGACAGAACGGCGCCGATCTGGACCTCGCGCTGCCTACCGGAGGGCTTGGGGAAGCAGTGGGTGTCCAAACGTCGAGGGAAGACATGCTGCCCGAATCCCTTCACAATCGCGACTAAACTACACCTCCGGACAGAATTTAACCAGTGTTACGTCTCCAGTGGTTTTGGATGAGGGGCTAAATGGCGTAAAATGTCTAGCTAGGGTTAAGTGAATACTCCACGTAAGTGGATCCCGTAGGCCCGGGCCCAAGCCTGTCTGTTAAAGCGGGCTCAGCTGCGCCCCCATAAACTCCTCCATCGGAAGAGTCCCGGTTAGAGCTGCCACCTCGGGAGGGTTGAAGGTTCAAATCAGCCCTCCTGCTTTTGTACCCTGCAGAAAGGCCAGCATCCGGGAGCTGGTCCGTACAAATTTTCCAGCTGCGTGGATAAACCGTTGTCAGCGGTCTAACGTTATATTACGGCGAAAAGCATCGGCTAAATGAGTATGTTTATGATTTATGGAAGCTGCTTTATCTGCGTGGCGCTGGGCAGAAACATGCTGCACTAATAAGATCTTTATTCAAGATCAGAGAACCAGCCCAGCTGTAGTGTTAACAATACATGAGTAGCTGCAAAGCCAGTTTGTTTTGGGAGAACAGCTAAGTGTACGAGCGAGAGGAAACGTTTGCCTTCCGCTGGTTGAGCGGGACTTGAGGAATTCATACAGATGTGGTCCGAAATCTCTACACGCTCCAGTGTTCCAGTAAGGCCCCCCTCCCCAGCTGCTCACGACTTTGTCGATTTGCCCGGGGTGGACAGCGTCGGGCACGGCGCTTTGAGAAGGCCGAGCGTACAATACAAATGTTTGCCTTAAGATTCTCAAGTCCGCCGCGCTGCCATGGCAACGACACCTAGCGTCATCAATCTTGTCTTGTTACGCCGCGAAGCAGCCTGTCCAGGCTCAGCGTTATATAGGCCATTTAGCGCCTCCCCAAACGCTCATCTGCGCTGATTTATAGAAACCTGGCTCCGTGAAATCACTCAGGCATCAGCTTTGATTTACTTCTTTATCTTCTTGTTTTCGAACAAGCAGAGTAAGAGTCCCATTAACAACTGTGTTTTCATTTGGCTCGGTTAGACGGATGGGATGCTGGAGCGAAGGGGTGGGGGGGGGACTGTATGCTAGCACCCGAGGAAATGTAGGAGGACTGTCTGTCACTGTAAGCTCCGCGGAAGCAGCATAGTCCCAGATATGAAGAGACTCCCAAAGAAAGATCTGAACGTGATCCTCCAGTTTTCACTTCAGTTGCAGGTAGGCTGGAATCCATTCTGCCTCGAATGGCTGCCACCCACGCCGAGCGGCGAAGACCCCGAGCGAAGCTTCTGTTTCGGCGTTAAGGTGATTTCACGTCTTATTGTTCGGCCCGATTAGATGCTGTTTGAATGTGCGCAGGTGTAAGTGGCAAGACTGACCGTGACTGATAGGCAGCTGGACCACCCTGGATAACAGGGCAAAACCTATCAGACAAAATAAACAAACTCGCAAATCAAAGCGCGGCTGTTAACTACTGGTCCGTTTGATTTTTTATCCCTTTTGCAGTAGTGGAATCAGCCAGGCGGCTTGAGAGATAAGGACTACACCATTCCACTGGTCAAAGCTGTCTGCTCTGGCCAAAGATAACAGCACTGTGGATGGAACCCTTGGTCTGCTCATATGTAGCTATTTCAGATCTCATCTGAGTTTACGTAACGCTGGTACTGTCGGTTCTCCAGTTTGAAGTTACGTCACCTGGTCTCGATGCAGTTTGACCACACGAGTTTATGGGTTCGTCGAGGTTCTGTTCTTCCTGGAGCCCCCTTGCATCATGTCGCTTCCATGGTCATGTTGACTCTCCTAGTGTTTCGTTTGGGTGTTTAGTCTGAGGGCAGCTTTGATGATGTAAAGCATATCATGTTACTATGCGAACAAGATCGCCTTTCTGATGGTATAAAAATGATTGCGTGGCTTACATACAGTCACAACAAACTGAAATCAGTCCATGTTCTGTCAGTAGCTACTTAGAGTTACGGTTAGTTGGGGTCCGTGATGGTCCAGAGCCTGTCATTGCAGGACAATCAAACACACACACTTTTACCCACAAATTTTAGAATCACCTGTCCACACGGAACACGTACCTTTGGGAACCACCTGGAGAAAATTCACTCAAACACCGTGAGGACAGGCAAACTCTACAAAGACCAAAGAAATGTGGCTTTGAAACCATCTGAACCCAGAGCCTAGTAGCTGTAGGACACCAGAGCTGCCAGCTACACCAATCTGGCATCCATGAATAAAAATAGGGATTGTAGAATTAAAATTAGTATAACTGTTGATAGTGATGTTAATTTCCGGATTATCAAGACTGCTTACAGCGTTGTAACTGTCGCAATAAATAGAGTAAAGTTCAACAAAATGGTTTCAAGTACTTTGTGTAGTGGGTTCCTAAAAGCATATTGTGGTGCTATATAGATCAATCTGAACTGAGCTTCAAAAGAGGGAGAAGCTTGCTTGTAGAAGAGACAGTAGCAGCAAATTTCGTAAAAGACAAGACCCAAAAAGCACATCTACACTGCCATTTTGCAGAAGACTTTGGTTAAAGGGGTCTCCTTCCCTGCTCATGGTTTACCCTTACCTGTGGTAGAGCAGATTAGTTAGAGAACACGATGCCCAAACAGGGTTCATTAGTTTCCTTGTTGGTCAACAGCACACAGTTACTGGCTTTGATGAACACTTGAAGACCACGAGTCTCACTGGTCTTATTCTTGCAAAACGGCGAGATACAGAATCAGAGACGGATAGTAAATCATGATGTGTAACTCCATGTGCTTTGCAGATCTTTTAAGATGTAGTGCGGCACGATCAAGACTCTAGAGTGCTGCCTCGCCGAGATGGGTCTGACCGGGGAGTGAGAAGAAACATTAATAAGTTGACAATTTAATCTCCTGCCGGGGGGGACAGAGTGCTTATTGACTGGGTGTCAGAACAAACTACCCAATTCACAGCCTGCAAGCTGGAGAAGATCATTCCTGCTGGCCTTCCTATGGAGATGCATGGGGGAGCTGCCATCCCACGAAGGATCCCAGAAGGGTACTATGTTGGGTTCGCTGCAGGAGGAGCTATGCATAGGGTGAGGTGTTGGGTGGGAAAAATTTAAAGTGTGATGCAGGTGTCATGGTCGTGTGGCCTGTACAGAGCACAGCCGGGGCCCTGAACTTAACATTTTTTCTTTTTAAAAATGATTTCAGACTGGAAAAGACCCCTTTAAGTTTAAATCAAGTCCACAAATCATGTTCAGAGATGAAAAAGTACCGGACTTTCCAAAAAATGAAGTGTTTTAATCTGTTTAGTTACAGGTCCGTTTCGTATGTTTATTGTTTTAAACTTTTACCGGTGGAAGGGCTACGAATCACATCGCTGAGGTAGCAGAGGTGGGCTATTGCGGTGGATGTGCTGCTGATACACAGTCCTGTGCAAAAGTGTTACACATGCAACTTGAATGTGTGTTGAGAAGTACAGGTAGATTCTTATCTACCATCAGGGGGGTTTCTGGTTGGTCCCAAATTCATTCTGCAGTCTGAGAATGACCTCAAACACCCAATCTCAGTCATACACAACTATCTTCAGCAACAGATGGTCTGGTCCCCACAGAGCCCTGATCTCAACATGATCACGTCAGTCTGGGAGGACATGCAGAGACAGTCAAAGTCTGCAGAAGAACTGCGGCCAGAAGAACCTACCAACCTCTACCTTAAACTGCATGCAAGTTTGTATAAGAGAATTGATGGTGTTTTAAAGGCAAAGGGTGGTCCCACCGAATATTGATCTGACTGAGGTTTTTTTTGTCTCCTGCACTTTTTAGAAGGTTTATTGATTAATAAGTATTCATGGCATTATTTTTGGAACCGTCCTCACTGTATAGCGTTTTTCCCACAGGTGCCTAAGACTATTGCACAGTACTGTACAGGTTTTTCAAGCTGCTGCTCAATAGTTCTTCCCCTTTGGCTGAGGAGGATTCCTCCGACACAGGTCCTGCCCAGTGGGGTAAAGTTTGTAACAGACTCAGGTTTTTCCTCCAAATCTTACTTCAAATGCAAGCTCTCATCTGTATTCCCCTTCTGGGGGGGGGGGGGGGGGGG
>UFQX01000132.1:629308-640903 GCA_900497675.1 Arapaima gigas
GGGGGGGGGGGGGGGGGGGGGGGGGGGCATATCTAGCTTTGCTCCCAGTCTCTTCGGTGGGGGAAACAGCCAGTCTTGTTTCTGATTTATCATGTGTCGCTTGGTGGCCTCACTGAAGAATGATACTTAAGATTTTCGCCTACTGAGAGCCACCAAGGGGGGGTCTGTCTGCGCTCACAGTCTTAAGAGAGATGGATGGTCACATATACAGCACTTGCCCTCTGAAAAACGTGAAGGCAGTTGCGTCTTATCATATTAAGGCGTAGGTTGGGCCCGTCAGCTCAAAACCAGGAGCCACACCCCTCCGAGCACCCCCTGCAGGGGGGAGGTCATCGCAAAAGGAGGGTCAGCTAAAACCTGGAGAACCGGTGGCTCTGATCTGCAGTAGATATCTGGGACAATTGAAGACGATTTATGTTGTTTACAAAAATCATATGATCAGGTTTCTTGTTTCCTTCTATTGTGCTAAACATCAGCATTAGGAGATTTTTGGCTTTTAACCACTGACAGTACAAAATGAGAGCTGGGAAATTGTGTCTGACTTTCCGAAGAATCCAGAAAAGAGAGTTTTAATGATACAGACAAGTTGTCGCTGTTTTATTCTGCTGTCCGAGTGGTCAAATTTCACTGACTGCATTCATTCAGTTCTTCTTTTCCGACCTCGACCGAAATGTCCAACACTAGCATCTTACAGAAGACAACGTGTCATTTCCTAACATGCTCCTGGACGAAGAAAGAGCAGGAACGATTTAACTGTTCCTCTCATGACCGGGAACTGGCCCAGCATCCAAAGCTTCAGCAGGACTGTGTACCTTCTGCCAGTTGACCTACAGCATCATTAGGATCCTCTAACACAAGACAACAAAGCAAAGACCAGGAAAAAATGGAAAGGACGACAAGAGAAGAAAAACAAACCAGCAGAAGTCGAGTCCCATCATTAAAGGGTGACACAAATGGTCGAAATGACCGCAAAAAAAAAAAAAAAAACACTGCGATGAAATTCTACCCAAACCACCTCAAGATACAGCAGAAAGCAAGAGAATTTCCAAAGAGGAAGAAACTCATACTGACCGTGCAAACTGCAGAATCCCTGGATGCTTCTGACGTGGACGAAATGGATGGAATGCATTCGTAGCACCATCTCCTTTGGCCCCCCACTGCTATCTGAGGGTTGAAGAATGAGGAGGCGAGCTGGGTTGTAGGCAGGTCCCACTCCGTGGACAAAGAGGGGAAAAAATCCTATTGAGGATGATTATCAGGAGGTTTCCTGGTGGGCAGCATTAAGTGTCCATTGTGCTTCTCTTCCTGTTTTCAAAAAGCGATCCTCCAGTTTCTCCTGCTAAAGGATTCAACTTAATAACAACCTAATTGCTACAGGTGACCCCTCAGCATGGGGTCTATCCAGTTATGACCTTTTGCACATTTAGCACAAAGAGATCATTCTAGCAAGTAATAAATAAAAAGCAGTTAGTAAGTTGTTTTCTGCACTATATTTGCAACATATCAACCCAGTTTCATTTGGTGGCAATTTTCCCATTTTTGGCAACTATTGAGCTTTAATGTTCATGTACAGTACTGTGCAAAATCTTAGGCACCTGTGGGAAAAATGCTATACAGCGAGGACGGTTCCAAAAATAATGCCATGAATACTTCTAAAAGTGCAGTAGACAAAAAAAAACCTGTCAGATCAATATTTGGTGGGACCACCCTTTGCCTTTAAAACGCCATCAATTCTCTTATACAAACTTGCATGCAGTTTAAGGTAGAGGTTGGTAGGTTCTTCTGGCCACAGTTCTTCTGGAGACTTTGACTGTCTCTGCATGTCCTCCCAGACTGACTCGATCATGTTGAGATCAGGGCTGTGGGGACCAGACCGTCTGTTGCTGAAGATAGTTGTGTATGACTGAGATGGGGTGTTTGAGGTCATTCTCAGGTTGCAGAATGAATTTGGGACCAACCAGAAACCTCCCTGACGGTAGATAAGAATCTACCTGTACCTCTCAACAGACGTTGAAGTTGCATGACTAAGACTTTTGCACAGCACTGTACATTCTAGATCAATGTCGGTCAATGTTGTTTTATGCCAATTTTAATATTTTTTTTAAAGTCCATAATTGGTCAGTCACAGCTGTCATCAGCAGCTAGTATTACGCCAGATGATTTTCTTATGGTCTACAATACAACATTATTATATTTTTTATGTTATTGTCCGTATATTTTATTTAGCAAAATTAGCCCACCTCTTAGTGTCGTGCTGTAGAAAAGATACAGACCCGTGCAGATGCAAGGCGAAGAAGTCCATTTAATTGTAAGGGTTGCTCCAAAGTCAAAGTCGAAAGACAAGCGTAGGTCAAAACCAGGAATCAGTCCAAGACAGGCGATGTAACAAACAAGGGTTAGACACAAAAGATATCTGTAACCGAAAGCAAGTCGAAAACCAGAGCAGCAGTCAGAGGATCCGCTCGGTACACACACAATGAACATGGCAATACTTCACAGGGTTTAACTGGGAGACACAGGTATATATACCGGCGAAGGGAACTAAGAACAGGTGCACGGGGTTAACCATCATGAGAGCCGGGGTTGGGAACAGGGGACGTGACACTTTGCCTTTGGAGGTGAATTTTCGTTGGCCTTTTCAGTTGTCTCTAACCTGATATACAGGTTATCAGAGGAATGAAAATAAGGAAATGTGAAGAACTGAAGTAATGATTGATATGACCTCCAGAGAATAGGGCAACAGTTTGTCCTGCGACTGAAAAAAGGTGGAAAACTGACAGGATAGTTACGTGGGACGTTGTATATTTGATTTGGTAATTTTTTTCCATGTTCCACAAGATGAGTTAATATTGTAACATGGAACAATAGCAGGTGTTGGTGGGACAGTTAATAATGTTCAGGATCAAAATAGATGACCTTGTTCTGTCAGTGTTGGTTTGCATGGATGTATGATTTGTTCATAATATTGTTCTTTTATGATATGTACCTTTTTGTCTTTTAAATGTAAGTGTAATACCGTTCAGTACTCATCTAGATGTCCTGTAGAAGACAAAAAGGCGACTTCTCTCTCCCTCGCTCTCTCACACACACACACACACACACACACACACACACACACACACCAGCTCAGGTACCCAGTGATGCCTACGTTGGAAAGCGGAAAGGTAAATGGTAAAAACACGTATTAGTACTGGATTAAGTATTTTTAGTGCTGTTGGACAGTGCAGATGTGGGTGTGTGGGGGTGTGTAGTGGGCTGTTTGTCCTCATCCAGACAAAGTAGCTGGGAACTGCCTAGATGTGCATGTCACTAATGTGTGTAGTGTCATACACATCTTTCAACTGAATGGGTGACTACTAACTATCCTCCGTGTGTGTGTTTGTGTGAGTGTGATGTGGTCTGTTTGTTTTCATCTGGACAAATTAGCTGGGAACTTGCTGGAGCACAACTGAGAGCACACTTTAGATGGTTCTTTGGAGGAAAGGAGATGGATTCTTTTGGTCCGTGCTTCTTTTGTGCATGTGTAGCTGCCAGTGCAGTTGCTGGTGGTGAAAGTCTTCCTGGACAGCAAATTGAACCCACAAATGGTGCTCGGTGTTGGTGTTATACCATCAAACCACTGGATCCTAATTTTAATCCCAATTATACAGGTAGCTAAGTTCAGACATACATTGAACCTACATACAGTATATAGGCACCATATATAAGGAATATCTCCAATTACAAATGTAATTTGTTTTTAAGATGAAATTTTGTGCACTGAAGATGTGATGTGAAAGTACAGTATTAATACACTGGAACATTAAGGGTATTGAATTAATTCCACTTTTTTTCAGTGTGTAACTTAAATTAATAAATGGAAAATTCCCCCACCTTAGGCTCTTGTTACTTATAGAAAATCAGCCTCATATTTGGTTGTTACTTGGTAAGGATATTAAATATTTATGTTAAAAAAATCCGCAAATCATATCTCGAGGGATACCTGTGTGTGTGTGTGTGTGTGTGAGAATAGTCTTGTTGAGGCAGGCATTATCCGACTTCAGCCACGACATGAGGCAGGTTTCACTGCTGGTTTAGCTTTGTTCCTGATGTGCCCAAAAGTAGGAAATAACTTCACAACACCATCTCAAAAAACACTGTCGAAAAGTCTCTTTTTAATATTGTTTCAGAGGTTTCCTGTGATTTTGCTTATATTGCCTGCAGATGTAATTACGGGGTGGCATCTATTTTTTGCTGGAAACCATTAGATTTATCCTGTGTGGCAAAAAATACAAAGTAAGACCTCTAACTTTGAGAACTACTTTTGTTTTTATTTAGCCTCGAGCAACAATATAGTAAACAATGGTAATGGGTAAAAATAGCTTCTCTCATATACTGTATTTGTCAGCCCCCATAAATCTTGCTAGACTTGGCCACTTCTGCAACTTTTTGTGAGTCTACCTAAGAACTTCTTCTGTTCTCCAGATTTTCACGGAGTTTTAGTCGATTCATGCGGAGGTTTTCACTTGGAGCGCTAGGTTTGCAATGACTATCCATGGTTAACCGTAGGTCTCCTGCGCAGAACCAGCACGCCTGGATTCCGCGCTATTTTACAGCTTACCGTCTTCAGTTCTATGTTACCAGGGGAATTGCACTGTACAAAGAGAGCAAATCTCTCGCAAAGGAAAGCGATACGCTACAGGCTGAACAGCATTTTAAAAGTTCTTCTGATACCATGTTGTCAACACGTATTACCTTCTCTGAAAATGAACAACGCTTCTACAGTTGAAGATGCAATGATGGAAAACAAGTATCGTCCCGAAGACCCTTTACATTTACCAACGGAAGTTCTCACAGAATGTCCAATAATTGTGAGCAAAATGCAAAAAAGTCTCACGTGTCTTGAGTTTTTCCAGAGCGATGCTCACAGTTGGACACCAAGTGATCCGATCACGTAGCCAGCACCCACTTTCAGGAAGGGCCCTGCTTTTGTCCCATTGTCAGGCACCTTTTCTGGTAAATATCTTCAAGTGTTGTGACGCGGGGACAGTCCGTTGCCCACTTGGCACCAGCTACTATTGGTTCTCTGGTCCTCCGTGGTGCATAGTTTTACAGTCTCTTTGGTCAGACTTTGGATGCAAGACACAGTTAAGGTAACTTCCTACAAGAAAACATGAGACAGAACCACCTTTGCAATCCGTCTTATCTCACACAGCAACAGCAGCAGTGACTGCAAAGAAAGGAAATTTGCCTGAAAGCGTTTTCCTTTGTACTTTGTACCAGGTCACGCATGTTGCTGGATGTCGTGCCCCAGGGGCACTTGCCTGTTAGGATTCCTAGGGCAACCGGTATTTTTTCCCTTTCATGTCCTGGAAATGGAACCCCCCATTGCCCAGGACTGTGTATTTCTTGTTGTCTTATTCCCGTTCCAGCCGTTTCCTCTACTTTTCGAGCCGGATATTTACCCTCAGGCCACCTTTCTCAGGGGTCGACAACTTTCCGCCCCGTTTGCCTTTTACAATTCGTGGATGTTAACAGCCTCTGCCCGCGGAAAATTCCAACGGATGGCGCACGGTCTTGTTACTCAGGCCGTGTGTTATTGACAGTCTGCACAAGCTCTTCTCAAGGCATCAGCGGGTTCCCAAACTGACCCCGAAACGCAGCAGCCACGATAGATCGGGCTCTCGGAAACGCGGCCGCAGAACCCTTTAAAGACTATTATTGCCTCAGCGTGACGAAGCACCGTGACATTTTCTGTTAGCACTTGAACTCATCCACAGTGCTTTCATTAAAGATAAGGGGTGATAGGTTCTGGAAAGTGGCATGTAGACACATACCGGCCTCGGTATCGATCTAAGTCACTTAAGGTGCACTTATGCTTTACTTTGCGCTGCTTAATTGTGAAGACACCCCTTAATGGCGCCACACATAGCTGCCCGTTTGACAAAGGGCATCGGAGACCTGTTAATAATTTCTTACGTTTGTTGACAAGGCCACGCGACCGGCTCAGAAGTGGTGGTGGGGGGTGGGGGAGCATAAAGCCACGTGTACCAATTTCACACGAGAAGAACAGAGACGGTTACATCGGCTCAGATGGCACGCGCCACTTTCGGAGGGGACTGCGTTGTCTGAGATTGGTTTATGCTGCTCCGAGCATCTCCGAGTTATTTAAGGGGCAGAGATGGCTGAACGTGTCCCACCGGGGATTCTCTGACCTCGTGGAATGACGAGGAGGTTATCTGGAGGAAGGCGGCTTTGCTCGGCATGCTCCTCGGGACCCCGCAGGAGCGTCCCCCCTCTCCCCGTCACTGCCGCCTGCTCGGACGGCATGCCTCACACCGGGGGGCTTCCCTGAGGTTTTATTACTGGTGTGCTGGAGGTGTCTGCTTGCCTGTTTGGCTCTGTGCCTCTCCATTGATCGTGTGATACAATTGAGGGTCCTACAGGGGAGAGATGGCTGGGACAAGTGGGGCTGCAGAGAAGAATTTCTCCTGAAATGAGGGCTAAACCCGTGTATGCACAGACGGCAGAGGAGAGGAGATATAATTACCTGTGCTACACAGGGGTCTCCTCACTGCTCTTCAGGGAGGCGCTATCTATTGCTGCAGGACGTGAGCTTTATCTCAGTGTGACACACGTTCGGTTGGGCCCCCCTCGCAGACGGCCCTAGCCGAGGGCCCCCGAAAGATAACCACGATGACAAAGGGAGAAGAAATGAAAAAACAAAAGAACTCTTAATTTATACAAGCTATTGTGTGAGACAGAATCGATGCTGGAGGTCAATATTGTAGCAGCGGGGCTGTTGACAGAATCCAGTTAATCGAGAACCGTAAGATCCCGCGGTAGGCACCGTGGAGGTCTCTAATCTGAGCCTTTGTGGTGGAAGGTTCCAGACTATCATCCAGCCCACAAAGCAATTGAAAGAAGCCCTATGTTCGGAGCTAAGTAAAGTGAAGAGAGTGCATTATTACCTCTGTGTGGAGAAGCACCTCAGCTGAAGATGAGGGTGCCTTTAAAAAAAAAACAAAAAAACAAAAAGACTTGTGAGGGAAGTCTGTCAAATGCCTGCTTCTCAAGACAAGCGTTCCTACTGCTATAAATGAGCCCACGGATCTGTCTTTGGCATCAGCTGCTTACTGTCAGCCTTACTGCCACCGCTTCTCATTCTCAGAAAGTCATTCTCGCCTCTTCCGACAAAATCGGTCACCAGCCTCATCTGGACTACCTTTGTGCAGTCCCTTCATTGGCCGCTTATTTATTAAATCCCTTCATCCAACACAATATCTTTCTTGTCAATAAATCCAGCACAGTTGTCTGAAGACTGACGGACTTCTGAATATATGTAAAAACAGATCTCAAAGGGGTGGCGTCGTATATTTTCACCAAAGACAGCCGGCTCGACGAAGAGACCGAGAGAAGATGCCGTCTGTTAGATCACCCTCAATCAACGTTCCACGAGGAAACTACGACTGGAGGCAGCCGCCCCTCACGTGACTTCCCACGAGGGTCCCGGTTGCTTGAGGACGTCAGCCGTGGTCTCGGCAGGCTCACTTGTGGGCGCCGAGCGTTGACCGAGTGCGTGGAGTGGCCTTAATCTCTGTCCAGATTAATGGCCTCTTTCAAGTGGGCTTATTTCTTTCCCGCTGGTTTTCCGTTCTGCTGCTCATTGGTTTTCTTAAAGCCGGGCGATCAATAATGGAATTCTTAAACAGTCCGAAGTTGTGAGAAATTACCTCCTTCATTATCTCGCTATACTGGTCATTATCCCGCGCAGAACATTTACTGGCTCCGGCGTGGATTTAACCGTCCGCCAAACCGCTACCGAACTCCCTGGGACCCCTCCCTACAGGGACCCAGTGCTGGCAGCACCGCGACCAGCGGCTACTCATAGAGACCAAAAACGAGGGCGAAGATCCCACCGCTATGTGTGTTCCGAGCGCGGTCGACAGTGTTCGTATTTACTGGTGCGTGTTTATTTTGACTGTTCATCTTTGAACGCTCTGAAGTGTCCTCGGGAGCGTGGCGCAGAGAGGCAGCCGGCGTGGCAAACGTCCCGAGTTTCCACCTCACAGAGGTCCGTCCCTCGGTAGCCAGAACGATATGTTGTTCGTGGCGGAACATAATTGTTCGGGGTGGTTTTTCCCGCCGATGATAAATTAGCTCGGAGGGCCAGCGGGGGAAGCCCCCCTGTAGCCGGCATTTTCTGGAGCGTTCTGCTGGAGCGACGGCTTGTCATTGTCGTAGCTCATCGCGCCGTACTGTTATTGACAGTTAAGAGCCTGGGTGGGGATCCTGTGACAAAGGGCTCGGCGTGACCTGTATTTCAATCATATCCGTTCTAGGCCAGGAGGTTCAGTGGCCTGTCAGTCAAACGCAGATTTTTCTTTGCTTTAGTTTTTTTTTTTTAACCTTTCCTCTTCAGCTGGGGCCTCTTTCTATCGTTCCGTTTTTACTCTCGCCATTCCTTTGCTCTGCTCTCTTATTCCGAGTCACTCATCAAAACTTCCCCGTTTGTGTAACTCGATGTTTCATTCGCCTTTTGAGCAAGACTCTCAGGGCTCTGCCGGCCCCCGGCTGGCGGCGGGCAAACTTGACCGAGCCGGATGACTTCTAGGTATAACGTTACACTCTGTAAGGCGACATTTATAGATACCCGGTTAGTCGCGCCCTTTATTCGGGCTGCCCGGCTTATTTAAAAAGCCACTCTCTCGGTAAGTCATCTGCATTCGGCGCGGCTCCCCTCTCTGTTCTTGTTATATTACACGCTATCAAACAAATGGCAGTCGCTAATGGTGTCAGCGGACTTCAATTAGTTCTCTGCCACGCTCTGTTGCTCTGTCCTTTCCAAGAGAGGGCCTTAAATTGTCTGAAATGCCAGAGCCATTAAGTCGGAATGTTTAATGAGTCTTTAAACGCAGACGCGGAAGGCGGAGGCGTCCGGGGTCGGCGGCGGGCGCTCGCAGCAGGCCGTTTGATCCCCGCTAATCAATTGCGTTTCGATATTACCCCCGGGGGGCCGTACGGCGGGTTTCCGGAGTCCGCGGCCACGCCGTTTCGCCGCGACGCGGCACCGCGGCGACAGACGTCACGCGCGAGGGGTTGCCGTGGCGTCCCAAGATACCCGAGATGTCTGATTTCAACGGCGTCAGCTCGGGCTGGCGTGGGGGAGAGGAGCTGAGGGCGACGAAGAGTTTGCCGCTTATCAAACGTGTGGTGGGACGGAGGCCGGTTGACGTCTATTCGTCGGGTGATTTTTTTTGGGGGGGGGTAAATAAATAATCGTGTTTATTGCGTACAGGCGGTCCGTGACGAATTCGGCGGGTTGCTGTTGCTCCATAAGTGAAGTCATTATTTCTCGTGGTGAACGAGGAAACTTTTGTTGCTTTCTTCGGTGATTTCCACGCAGTTCCGCTGGCTGGCGCGACCGCCGTAGATAGGTTATCCGCCTCGGTCCGCCGATTCGTCTCAGGCCCTTTGTGCCGCCGTCTTTGCGGAATGGTAATAAAAAGCAAATATTTGAATATCGACACATCGCAGCTAGCAAGCAGATGCCTGCTGGGAGGTTTGAAAAGGCTCTGCTGCGGTTTGCTCAACAAAGACGGATCAGGAACTCGTGCCAGCTGAGGAATTACAGGGCGGCCGAACGAGAACCGAAGACTTTCGCAAATTTATTATTCGGTACCTATCATATGAACACGTAATCCGAAGCAGTTTGTAAAGCAATTCGGTTTTTCCCCCCGTCCTACAAAAGCTCAGCATATTACATCTTCAAATCATTCTTAGTTTGCGAGTGAGAACATTTATGAAAGTGTTAAATTCTTTCTGAACCACTCTGTATTTTGACAGTGAAGCATCCAGAAAAAAGGAGAAGAAGTTTGAGGGGAAGGGAAGGAGGCTTCCAGTAAATGTTTACTCTGTGCGGAAATGGCCGTGGTCCACGTCGGTCCACCCCAGGGGGCCCCCGGCAGGGAAGGTTTCGCTCTGCCGGGTGTAAAGGATGAAAGGCAATAGCGGGAACATTTGAGCGACGTGGCGAAGCCGGGCAGTGATGCCTGTCTCCACGTGTCTTGTGAAACTGATCATTACTGCTCCACCTGGAGTGATAAACAAAACAAAGTTCATTGTTAAGGAGGGATAAAACGGTTCCCGCTCTCTCTCACATTCTCTTCTCTTGTGCTAAATTACTACACCAAGTGAAAGGTTTTCCGGACAATTTGCTGCCTTTTCGAGACACGCTAGGCCATTTACTAGCCTTCATCTCAGTCCGTTCGCTCTCTTCTGCATCGCTGGCTGTCTTTGGCATCTGCCTGTTTGTGCCAGTGATCCAGATGTTAGTAGCCGCCAGTATCGCTTCTACCTGGTGGTCGTCTCTGTTTCGAGATGCGGTCGCCGTCTAACGTGGGGGTTTTGAGACGATAAACGCCACGGTTTTGGGACGACGAACGGGAAAGGCGGCCTGTGCACAGGACACGGGTAAAGGCAGCGAGTACCGCGGCGCTTAAGCGTGTGATGTGAAAACTGTCAGTTCGAGCCCCAGTGGGCTCTGTTGTACCCCTCTCGAGCGAGGTACTTCACCTGCATTCTTCCAGGAAAATACGAAGCTGTTTGAATGGAAAGCAGCACTTATGTTGCTCAGAATTTATTTGCCTGAGCACATAAATAATGACTTGCGGCCACGGGGGGGGGTGACCTAGCTGTGTGACATCAAAGCTTTCCATGCATTTGCTCAGGGTGACGGGGGACCGCCACGGTGGGTCCACGCTTGCCTTGACTGTTGAATCTGGCTTGGCGGAGGAACGGCACTCGCGTAGGAAAGTGTTTCATGTCAATAAGCCGCGGGGGACGACGATATCCGCCCTGCCTCACCGATGCCTGAGGAGCAGCCTGAGGAGACGTGTGCTTTCATGCACTTAGCGCTCAATTTGGGTTTAATAAAACCACCCCAAAACATGCAGCTGTATTCCAAAACCTGGCAGTAATGCAAATATATTGACCGATATGAATAAAATAACCTTTTGCATTGCAAACCAGTCCAGTTCAGTGATTATGGATTCACCAGTCCCCAAAAAAGAGAGGTTACCTTGTTTCTACTCAGGCTGTTCGGGCAATATCTTCCATTTTTTATAACATATAGCGCAGGACCACACGAAATAATAAATGGGCGGTTTCCAGTCGCTTACGGGGGGCAATAATTCATTCAGGTGGAGAGGTTCACCTCCGTGTCAGTCTGGAACTAAGTGCGGCTCAGTTTTTTGATGTGCAGATGCTGGTGGTCTAGTAGTCTGGTCTGGTCTCTAAAGGCAATGAGGCAAACCTTGTACCAGAAGAGAGGCCAAATGAAAACACAAGTGAAAAGCACCTAGGTGGCCTCCTACACATCACCATCCCAGTGTAATACCCCCCCCCCCTTCTCTCCCAGCACCTTTTCAACACCTTGCACGTAGACCTTCTTGTCATCTCACCCCATTTCACAGTTGCTCACCAGACCTGATCTATCTATCCCAACTAAATCTATCCTCCTCCATGAGTGTGTGTGTGTGTGTGTGTGTGTGCGTGGGGCGGGGCAGAGGGCAGGTTTAGTGGGGTGGGTGGGTTTATGGGGGGGGGGGGGGGGGG